>JABWIB010001236.1:59408-79052 GCA_016617825.1 Platyplectrum ornatum
AAATACTGGCATATAACAGGACGCACACTGTGCTGTGCCGTACTAGACGGGGGGTACTTTGATGTCATACACTAATGCACTGCTAAGAAACTCCAAACATGCAAAAACAAGTTGCTAAAATGTATTTTTCCAATCAGAAGGAAGATGATGAATGAATATGTACAATGCTGAGAATAAATATTGTAAATGTTCTTTCTCTCTCGGCCTCTTTTATGCTCGCATTTCCCTTTGCATATAGTATTATTAATTTACAGATCTCTGGAAGAAGACAGTCTGCAAGTAACACAAGTAATTAAGATGATATATGGACCATAAAGAATCTCTAACGGAGCAGTTTAGAAATGCAATGTAATGCTTTCTCTGCGACCTTTCACAACTAACAAAAGGTTGGGAACTAAAATATGCCATCTAAATTCACAGGTGTTAAATACTAGGGCATGAGAACAAAAAATCACAAGACCTAGTTATCACCTGGAAAAAATAAAGAAGCAGCGTGATGCAACTTAATCAATGATAAGACCGGAATATAGGTACAAGATGAAAAATCTTTCCTCTACAGACATTTTATTACATTTACATTATTTACAGGCATTTGCTGAATTGTTCCTAAAATATACAAAAGATAATAAATAAAGCCCATAACTGGGTCTTGTTTCCATCTCTTAGCATACCTTATCATATTCAAATAAGCTCTAGGGAAATGAGCCATATCTCCAGCGCTACCAATTGGACGTAGCGTTCCTCTAGTCACATCCGATTCATTAAGGAGCCTTTGAAACATGACTGTGAATTATTATTTATTATTATTTTTATTATAAGGCGTCACATAGTTTCTGCAGAGCCGCACTGAGTGAAAATACATACATAGCATGGGTTAATGATATATATATATGATTTATATATGTGGTACAATTCCATATACAAGTCAGTATCCCACTTCCATAAGGAAGAGGTGCACATACAGACAGCTGTTTCGGGGTGCTTTCCCCTCATCGGTGCAGAGAGGGTATCTGGCTGGCAGGTGAGAGGTCTTTAATGTAGCTCTAGGGGGGGCAGACACTCTCCTTAAGGAGATTGCCATTAAAATTCCCAATTAATCCCTAGAATCACAAATCTAAAGACAAGAAAGCAGACAGGCATGACTCAAATGTTCATCAAACAATCCTTATGATATGATTAGTAGGCCATGACTGGAGGACACCTGCGCCATAAAACTAGTCCTCTCATAGGCCAGTATTGCCTTAGAATATCATTTTAATATGGACGATTCTGCAGCAGGTTCGGTTCTCCTCTCACCAAACCTGCCAACATTGTTCATGTCATTTATCAAAACCTACCTGACCACCGATGTCTTCTAAAGTCTCCTTTCAGCTTCATACAGAAATGCTATGTCAGCTTTGGTGAGCGATCATTCGATGTGAGGTCCCAATGCATGCGCAGTAACCTTACCAGGCTTTATTACAACTTTCAAAAAAAATTTTGTACAGGGAAACATGAAGAGTATTCAAGTGCTCACCTCACAAGTATCCCCCTAATAGGTGTAAGGAGATGAATGTGGGGGATTGATGGACTAATGCCTTCTGAAGATTATATTAATGCTCGGAGTAAAATAATAAACTCCATTTCAGTGTTAAATAAATATGACTCACTTCAAAATTAAGAGATACNGGCTTAGTAAATGGAGCCCAAAGTTTCCACCTCTCCCTAAAAACCGAATGTGCTTCGTAAAGACTTTCCAATCAGCTGCTATATTTCTACTTTTAGCATTTAGAATTTCTAGAGCTGGAATGATAATAGTAACGCATCCTCCAGTGTGGTGTGGAGGTGCAGGACATCTAGGAGGATAACCTACACTCCAAGAAGTCCGGGAGAACTCCTCCAAAATGAAAGGACTCTCCCACAAATTCCTGGTATGTGAGCCTTCCAATTCACAGCCGGTTCATCAATTCCGCTTCTTTCCTTCATAGTGCTCACTGGTTGGAATTCTACATGTTCTATTTTAGGATTCTTATAAAACAAAGCTGCAATCAGACCTCACAGGGCACTGGCACAATTCCAATACAAGTCCCAGTAGTACATTATCCTCATTTTGGAACTGTTTCTTTTTGTTCTAATAAATGGTCTAAAGATTTCAAAAAAATAGTGATATTTATTGCAATTTATTTTCCAGATTTCAAATTGATTTAGTAATTCACTAATCTGTTAACCCCATATTGGTTACCTAGTTTATTTGGGGATGGTGCTAGGTATATCGGCGCCCTGGGCAAAGTTTCAGCCTAACAGAAGGATGCCTATCAATCTAAGACAGACGCCCTGCTCATCCAATCAGATAGTCAGGGTGTCAGATTCTGTAATTGGATGAATAGGGTGCCTGACGTTCTGATTGACAGGTACCCTTTCTCATCTGCTGCAGAACCATTAGACTCCTTGCACTTCTATAATGTAAGTTAAGTTCTGTTATATTATAGAAGCTTAGGGAGCCTAATGCTGTGTGTGTGTTTCTTGTGTATTGTCCCAATAACTGCGGTTGCTAGCGCTTATATGTGTGCATAGGACATGCTATGGAGTGTACTTCACAGATTGGACCAGTCCCTCTGCGACAATGGAGGTAGATAGGATTTAATAAATAGAGAGAGGTACAACGTTAATGGCAGTTATATGTAATACTTGCTTTTTAATTAAATTGTATTTTATACACATCCCTAAATAATTTATGGTAACAAAGAACAATATACACAGAAAAAGAAACATAAATAAAGAATTTAAGTTCTCTTATTGAGCTTTGATCTTTTCAATCTACTTCTGGATCAGCTATAACTCTCATGATTTAATGAAGACATAAATGAGGCTTATGTGACATTATTTAGGAGATAATTAGACAAACAGTAATTAATGAACTGGATTGTCCAGGCAGGACTTATTTGCTGGGATGTGCATATACAGAATAAAGTGATTGCAATAAAAGCGCAGTCATTGAGTATGAGGAGAGGCTAGTCAGTTTAAGTATGTTGTGAGGAGTCTGAGAGGAGATATGATTACTATCTATAAATGTATTAGGGTGCAGTATATAGAGCTTTCATGGGACTGTACAGAGGATACGTGGTGATCACCCACTATGGTTAGAGGAAGGAAAGCTTAACAAAAGGGTTCTTTACAGTAAATGCAGTCACCATGTGAAATCACTGCCAGGGAATTATGTGATGGCACATGATGATTTATGAGGGCTAGACAAATTTTAGTGGAAAAAGGTAAGTGTAAGTTCACAATATATCAGCATGTACAGTACCACATAAGTGGTGTGCGTCTAGACTATGCACGACATAGCAAACAATTTGGGGCCAGACCTTGGCTGGAGGTAAGTCAAGTGGGCTTACAAAAACACTACGCCTGTGGCCACCTGACTCAAGAATAGGAAATTAAGTCAGAAACAGCAGCACACATAATCAAGTTACACACATAACATATTCAACAAACAGGAGTGGAACACAAGCCCACCATCCCCCAACAACAGAAGGGTGAAGGACCAGCTATGGGGCGAGTCACACCAATGGTCCCATGTCACATAAAGGAGGGCCTTCCTTTGAGTATACAGATATCATTCATGACATACAGTGTTATTCACCAGAGCCATCCACCCGAAGTGGGAGATTTTGGTACCATAGTAGATCAGGAGATAAGGACCTTGACAAGTGTACATGAGCTAAAAACATATTTAAAAATAACAGCACCCAACTGCTCTACCAGAGACACACCATAGAGCAGCATCAAGAGGTCCAAGGAACAGTATTCAGGACACACTCCCAAACTGCCTCCCAGAAACTACGTATAACTGAACACTGCTATAACAAATGGAAGAAATCCGCATCCATACTCCCACATCTAGGGCACGAACAAGAGGAGCGGAGGCCCAACCTATTCAAACTCAGAGGCATACAGTAAACTCTATGGAGGATGTAATAACGTATTTCTTGATGTCTGAGACACATGCCGTGGCATCTCTGGTAGAACCAATAACATGCTCCCAGGAATCATCTGACAACAGGACAAAGTCAAGTTCCCATTTCTCCCACACCCAGGAAACCATTGGAAACCTCTCCATTTAAGGACCCATACAAACATGAAGATCCCAGACCAAGTATTAGATTAGTCCACACAAATTTGTTTGTTTTGTTTTTATATTTTTAATGTTTAGGAAATCTAACAAACTTTTTGACGCAGACAAGTTTCACAAACTCTCAAACCCAAAATATAATAATAAAGAAAAATGTGATAATAGAAGCCTCGATTAAGACTTTCTAAAGGTGTGTCATTTTACGCAAACCACAATTTATTGTATTTAAAAATACAAAATGTAATTTAAAACTACTTAGAGGCATTCAATTCAAATATTATTTTAATGTTAGTGAAGTGCTACAGTTCAATGGTATAAATGAAAATGTTCTTTAGGAAAGTTTGATGAGTTTGACTTTTATTCATAATCAATAAGAACATGAGAAAAAATATTCGTTTCACGGATTAGAGTTTGGACAAAAAATTCACCTTTAATTTCCGAGGCTGTAAAACTTTTCGCAGAATGCAACATAGAAGTATTAGAACTATTACTTGCACTTACTTTATAGCTTATTTGAGACGCTGGAAATAAAGTTACAGTTCATGAACAGTAACCATGGTATTCCCTCAATTCCCCATTATTGTACTCAGTGCACTTCCAACTGAGCATCCATAGAACACTGTCTTCATAAAATGCCTCTGCTGACCAAATTACTTGTTTTCCCAACTTGCACACGATCATTACTTGTCAGGCCGGTTAGCTAAAAGTGGACTACAGGGGTTTTGGCAACAATGAAATTCAGGGATTACAGAAACAGAACTGACAAGGATCAACGTATTATCTTTTCAACACACGTAATAGGGTTCTGTAGACAGTGCTGGTACTGACAAAACTTTTTTTGGTCATTATTCCACAGTATTAAAATCACAACAGCAGAAGGTTGCAAGAATATAGGTAACAAGTTGGAAAAAAAACAGAATATTTGCCCCTTTAAGCACTAGGCTGTAACATTTGGGCACATTAAGGAGGTAGTGCCAAATATCCACAAAGTTAGTAATTTGTATAAGTTGGCATCATCATAAATCAAGAAAAGACACACAACTGTCCAAGTGGTTGCATAAGGAAAAATCACAAACCCATACTGTTTAATATGTAATTTTTTTTTGTTCAGGTGTGCCCAAACCTCGCCACAACTCTGTCTAGTGCCATTCAGGCCGTTCCACATTTTTTGGCACAGACTGGGACAAAATTAAACTTGTAATGAAAAAAAAAAACACGAAAAAACAAAAACCACCTCACAAAAAAGTTATATCCTCCAGGTTAATCTACTGATCAGGACAAACTGCTGGTGGACGGGACAGGCTGAGTCACAAAAAATCAGGACATTGGGAGGTATGCATTTTAGACGCAACCATGACATTTCATGACCATCATAACTTTGTAGACTTAGGGAACAACTTATCAGACATTTATCTGGTGAGGAATATGGGGAATGGCTCGAGGTGTCAATGGTTGCCTTCAAGGCCCCTCACCAACCCAAACTTACCCTGCCACAACCCGTAAGGAGATGAGAAGAGAATCTGTTTAAGAAGAGGGGGCATTCCCTTACATCTAGACATTTATACTTCTATACATGTCTCAGTTACATGGCAGAGATGGGAAAACCCTTTCACAGCTATTAAAGATGAGCAGACTCGATCAGAGAGAAGAGGTGGACCAGGTAGAGGACACGTGCAGAAATCATCTATTAGATTGACTGCAGTGCTGTTATGAAGGCGTAGTATATACCACAAGCACTGACCTAAAATACATATCGACAGACTGTAGTTCTGTAACATGAATTTTTATTGCATTTAATTGCTTATGAATCATTCTACCTACATTAGGTATTAGCACTGCTCTAATTAAGGGGAATTGGAAAAAATGTTATTTGAAAAATAAGAAAAGGTCATCAACTGCGCAAGCTTATTGTGTAGGTGATATGCATTGCCTCCAATAAATAAACATTGATAATGTGTCAACTCCTATAATCCCCCCAAAGAAAAGAACATTTCACTATATTTATGATAAGAGCACTCTAGAAAACTGTTTTTAAGGGCAGTAAATTAAAGTGCACTTTACAAGCATTAGAGTATAAATAAATACTGTATCCAGCATCATAAACAAGTAACAGAGTTATAGAACCTTTTATTAAACGTTCTCTCCACAGTGTTCATCTTAAATGGATATAAGTATTATCAGCACTACAATATATATCTTTTAAACATTCACTGTATCAGCATCAGTGGAAGGTATATAAACATTGACCTTCATGCCAACACTCTCCCTCCCACCCTTGTACCCTTTTGCAGGACAGATCATATATCTTGAGCTCAGCTGGGTACACATCAGCACGATGGTGCTGTTTCCAGACAATCAGCTGACCACACCATCAACTGAAAGACCACTACTAACAATGTGCAGGTTTCAGTGTTTTTATAATGCCATAATTCTTTGCTGCTGTAATAGGCTGCAATAACACACTCGTCCACCAGATGGCTACTTCTACTTCATTTTCAATGGGAATGGTTGCTCTGAGGATCGTGTGCACAGTACACACTGCAGTTTTCTGAAGACATTGTGATTTTGTGGAGCTCCTAACAATCTTTTCAAACAACCACAGACTGTTTCAAATGATCCTGAAGAATGTTTTGTGATATCTGCTGAAAGGGTCTTTTATCTATTGAATGAAAATATTATCTTTCTGATGTGTACCCAGCATTACGGTTCTTCGAATTGTAAGACTATATGTGAGAGGGGACTGGCACCCGCTTTGGCACCTGGATGCCCTGAGCCAGTATGAAATCACATCAAGTACCACAGACCAATCCCATTGTACCCCATTAGCTTCTCCTAAATTGTTATATTCATACTCTACACAACTGTGGTATTAAAAGGTTGTCTAATTAATTATTCCCTCCCTATACATACATATTTGCTATATTATCAGTGCAATACTTTCCTACTCCGCATATATTTTTTTTTTATATTTTGCATTGACTTTAAGATCTATTTTTTACATATGGTATTCAGTGCAATTTCATTTTAATTTTTCTCTGCCATCTGGTATTGCTCATAGCAGGACTCAAAGTGGGAATTATTAAGTGAGTGTATGGCCCTAATCGGTACTATGAATGGACTTGATGATGTCAGAGCATTCATAGCAAATGTGTGGGATTTGATGTCCAGGAGGTAGGGCTTTGATGTCCAGGAGGTCTGCCATCTTTTGGTTTCACCCAGAAGTGAAAAACTAAAAGTCATCAACTTTCATCAACCAGTTTAATACTGACGACAATCTAGGGGAGACTCTTTTGCAACAAAGCTTGGTGAGAAACAGTATTGTTAGATACATGCAATGAGTGTGTCTGAGCAGCACATCCCAACAGAAATTGCTTACTTTATTCTTCATTTAATCTAAATTCCGAAGTCTAAATTAAACACACATCACAATGATTAATTATGTACCTACTCGAGAAAGGTGCTTTGTCTTGATGTCACCTTTAACCCCGTTCCTTCCCATTAATATTTTTCTGATGTACTTTAAGTACAAGCGCAAAACAAGTGACAAATTACTCAGCCAATTACTGCCTCCACTACTCATGTGAGTCTCATTTAAACCCTATCTAGTAATGGTCTATGACAGGAGAGGAGCACATGGTGTATTGCATTTATTACTCATACATCTTCTTCTGGATGCACCTTACTACAAACATCATTAATCAAGACAGGAGCCGAGACCTGCAGAAACATGTGTGTTTATATATGTTTACAATCGTCAAGTACTGGGAATAAGTGCATATATCTCATTAAGTCGTATGGGTATTTCAAGAGGGAGAGAGAGAGAGGGGGGAGGAAAAAAAAAAGAGGTTTTTGTGTTATTGAAGAGCTTACATCAATATGATTAGCATACTACAAAATATTGCAGCCGTAAAATTTTATAAACTGCAGACTTCTTCAATTCGTGGAGGTTTTAGTGGTGCCATAAATTAATCGGCTTACATTGATTTGTAGCTGTGTATCCGAATGCACTAAACTTTTCATGAGTGTTTTTTTTTCTTTTTTACTTACTGTTTTCTTTAGAGCTGATTAACATTTTACTTTTTTCTTGGTTAGGAACCTGTTGTATTATGTAATATTACTAAGAAGAATGCTAAGGTGTTGGAAAAATGACCTGGTTAATGATGAAAAGGGGCTGATCCAGGCTGGAACATATAGCGAATGGTGGAATCTTATATCTGTACATCTTGCATTGAGCATTACAGACTCAAACACAACGGTTGTTGCTGCTACTTTTATCTGCAGGGGCAGAAGTGACCACAATCCTGACCAAACTTTAATGAAAATAGACACTAGTCACAAAGCATTTGTCCATATATGTCCACATACCCCGTAACACCAGATGACAATGACAGGACTGTTTACTTACCATTAGGAAGCTCTTGTCACTACATTACTACACTACATTATGTCACCCATTCATCTCATGTACTGTGGTCGATGTAAGAATGAATGGAGCTGATGTTATCCATTCATTACTTGTAATTAATAATGCTACCGAGTTTCCCCAATAATAAGACCTACCCTGAAAATAAGCCCTACCCCAAAAATAAGCCCTACCCTGAAAATAAGCCCTAGTGAATTCCCCAGGACAGGGGGGCATAATGGATATAAAAGCAGGACTGGGGGGCATGATGGGGATAAAAGCAGGACTGGGGGGCATGATGGGGATAAAAGCAGGACTGGGGGGCATGATGGGGATAAAAGCAGGACTGTTTATATAAATCTCTGTCAATGNTAATTAAAATAAGACCTACCCCGAAAATAAGCCCTATGGTGTTTTTTGACCCCCCCCCCCTGCTTCCAAGGCAGAGGACTCTGCTCCTGAGAGCTCACAATCTAGCAGAAAGAGAGTGGCAAGAAAAAGAAACACGTTCTATGATATTAAACCCTGTCTCTATTATTAGAGCGCTTTCTTCTTTTAGCGTTGGCCTTTTTCTCTCTATTTTTCCTCGATATTATTCCTATACAGTTTATTAGTTGCAACAGCAAACAAGATTTCCCTCTAGAAAATGTGATATCCAGTGTCATTATTTCCGTATTTGTCCTCACAACTTCAATCTCCAGGAAATCCCGGAAGAGCCCAATAAGAGGTGAAGATGCATATGAAGCGTCCGCATACAAAATTGAAAGCTGCAAATAGGGAAAAGATTTGATACAATTAAATCTGCCATTGATTTTCAGTTGATTTTATTGTCAGTCTACCTATTAAGGCAATCAGCCCTGACACATATTGGTTTTCTTAAGGCTCCATAAACACATAAGCAGCTTAGCCTTCTCCGTGAATGTGGCTGAGAGCAGGGGCAACCTTTCTCATGGAGTTCCTCAAAAGAACAAATTGCTTACAGATAAGTAAAAATGTTCTGGGTTCTCCTGTATTCCTGTATGTGAATGTGTTGTGTCTGTTCCTGNATTGTCATATGCATGGTAATGTATACTGGGTAGGGTATACAGGTGTGGGGTACACATCACTTTAAGCGGGACAGTCCCGCTGTCCCTCCCGCTTCCCAGTTTGTCCCGCTAAGGGAACTTAGTTTTTTCTATGATGCATCGAATCGTGGCATCAAAAAGGGCTTGAGCGGGAAGGGGGAGGAGTCAGTGTGTGCCGGTGGCGCAGTCGAGGTGTGCCGGGGGCGGAGTTGGCCTGATCCGGGCGCGGGGCAGATGTGTCCCGCGGCCCAGACCGTATATGTTGGGAAGTATGTATACAGGGTAGTGTCTAAAGGGTGGGGTATACAGGGTAAGGTATACAGGGTAAGGTATACAGGGTAGGGCATAAATCATAAATTGAGATGGTGTGGTTTGCAGGTGTTAACAGTCGTATCTCCAAAGGGTTGTTCCCACAATAAGACTATAAGGGCTACACTGACAGAAGATTACATCATGAAGTGGAGTCCCGGGAAAAAACATTAGCAACACCTTACCCTTCTATTAACTATTGCCCCCCCCCCCCCAGATCCTAACCAATTACATACTGGAGAATGTCAACTAGAATCCGATTAGTTGCTATGGGCAACATCTCCATTTTCATTTCCTGCGGTTTAGTAAATCTAAGAGCTGATTCATTATCTTTATTTTTATTATAATTATCATAATAATTATCCTCTTATTATTATCATCATCATTATGATTGTCTTGTTTAAATAAATGTTGTCCTGTAAGGAAGTATAAGAACAATACCGGGTACAGTATAATAAATAGAATATAATATAAAAAATAATAAAAGCCTAACATGTTTACAGATGTTTTTTTTCAGTGTTACACGGATTAAAAATCAATAAAATAAATGGTCTCAAGCAAAAGAAATGGAGTGAACCGGTGGCAGAACATCATCTATACCCTGGAGGGAGAAGGAGCAAGGCTTCCAGGTGGATTATTAGTGTCTGTGCTGCTGAGGCTTGGTGTCCGTTACATGGAAAATTCCAAAAGAAATAAAGGATAATCCTCTGTTAGGTGAATATATGAGGGAAATGTGATCACCGGGTCTAGTCTCCTTAGCACTGCTAAACCATATGTATGACACTGGATTTTAGGCAAGAGAGCGTCTTGTCATATTATTATTTGTAGCATCGGATATATTTGCCATAATAGCTATTCCTGATCTCACATTAACCGGGTTCTGTTGAGGGTTAATGTGGAGCAGGGTACATTTTTTAGAATACTGAGAAGACATTGGCCTAAATTCACTAAGCGGGGATTTTGCTGGGGAATGTAAAAGCGGGGATGTTGCCCATAGCAACCAATCAGATTTGAGCTCACATTCTCCAGTATGTAAAATGAAACTGAGAGTTTGAATCTGATTGGTTGCTACGGGCAACATCCCCACTTTTCAATTCCCCAGCAAAATCCCTGCTTAGTGAATTTAGGCCATAGTGTCAGTCCCAGAATGTACAGGAATCTCCTGGATTTTGGGCATTGCTCCCGTACCGGGGCTGGATACAGTTATTAAATGCACACGACTGCATTACTAAGGATAGATGGGACTTCATGACGTATTTGTGACACTTTAGGAACACTATGGATGGCAGTATGATGAACAGAGGGTGGGACTTTAGGCAGTGATTTGCATATCACAGCCTTATGCTCCGCCCCCACGTTGCCGGCTTTCTTATCCTGTAAACTAGAAGCATTTCAAAGCCTCTCTATCCACTACGGACTGGATCCAGAGTAAAGAACAGACACGGACCTATATCATTGGCTGTCTGGCTGTGGATTTCATGACATACGGGCCTATATTCACTAAAACTGCTGGAATGAAATAAGAGCCCGGCAAACCTGCAGGAAAGGAAAAGTGTGGCCCCCAGTCCCGATCGACTATGCCCAAGCCATGTCCAGCAGCAAATGTTAAAATTCAGAAGATAAACATGAAAAACAAAGCATTAGCGGACAACCTGGAGGTGGGAGGTACAGCGGGACAGCCCCCCAAAAGCGGGTCTGTAGCAACCAATCAGATTCAAGTTGACAATCTCTAATATGTAACAAGAACATGAGAGCTGAATTATGATTGGTTGCTATGGGCAACATCTCCATTTACACAGTTAAGGATAGACCATAGCAACAACCACAAATATTGCCCTGATAGCCGCCTTTAGATGCCGTAAGACAAAAGCAGCAAAAAGAAAACGTACAGTATTCTGGTGCTCAGTTTTCATACTCTGGTACATTACATTCATTTGATTGTGTAATTAAAATGACATTTTGCTATCTCCGCCAGTCCTGTGCGCTGGAATACTGCCCCCTCCGCGTTCACCACTAAATCTTTGAAGTACTGTACTCTGTACGCGATGCTGACAAATGCAATTACAACATTACTTTGCAATGGAAAGCAGCTGCAACATAATCACATTGCTCAACCCACCTGGGACCGGGAGCAGGCTTTTTTGTTAAATAATATGCAGTAATACACACAGTCGTCCAACGTGTTTCTCTTTTTATTCCTTTGTGCTAATGCTTTGTAAACAGAAGCAATATCATTGCAATCTAATTACAGTGAGCTAGGCAAGGCCATTGCCGGGACTCAGGATGGAGGGGGGAAGTGGGGGGTGGTGGGGTTAGACTTCTGCCCTTTCCATCTCGTTCATGCGCACATACCTCCCAACTTCTCGGCCGGCACAGCGGGACAAATAGGCCCCACCCCCGGTCGGTCTTGGCCACGCCCTTTTTTTTACTGCCACGAACGCGGCAAATATATACTTTTTACTGGTTGTAATAAGGAAAAAATAGTTTGTCCCATAATTGGGGCAAACTATGAGGCGGGAGGGACAGTGGGACAGTCCCCCAAAAGCGGGACTGTCCCGCCGAAATCGGGACACTTGAGCGGTATGCACGCGCATGTTGCCATTCCACACATTCCACACAGAGCAGCAACTGCACTTCACATACGCTGCTGTACTTCAGGGTTGCCGACTTTCCCGGATTTTCTGGGAGACTCCCGGATTTCAGGCAATTCCTCGCAGTATCCCGGTAGAGTCGGCGAATCTCTCAGGACCTGGTCCTGGGATTTTAATGTAGAGCAGAGCGTTTCAGAGAATCGGCAGGGCTTAATGACATTAAACCCCGCCCATGCATAGTAAATACAGGTGGTTGCTATTAAGGGGGTGGAGCTTTGGGGTGATTGGCATAAATTGCAAAGAATACCGCACTATCAATAGACTTTAAGAGCTAGAGGGCCAGATCCAGAATGCAGATGCTGGATTCGTATAATGGACGCAGAATATATTGCGCACTCTAGTCTGCTACAACTGCATAAAATGTGAACACTATGCAATTCACATAACAGTCAGAAGGGGGTACAAAGTACGCGCTGGGGTTATGAAGTACGCACAGGGGGTGGGGAAGTTTAAATTGTACAGTAGGGACTGGTGTCAGCTCTTATTTACTTTCCAGACTCCTGAATCCGGGACACTTAGTGGCGTATATAATAGGTCAGTGAGTATATAATAGGTCAGTCAGAGTTAGAATTTGATTGGTTGATATGGGCAACATCTCCATTTACACTTTTTCGCAGTTTGATAAATCTAGCACTAAGGCGCCGATTCAATCCCGCGCAAAGACGGGAAAAAGCGCGAAGTGCAGAAGGTGCAGAAATCCGCGAGCAAAACAACGCAATTGGGAGAATATTAGGCGCAATGCCGAATTGAATTGGCCCCAATGAGTGTGATGCGGATGGGAATGGTGCACCTGATGGCGTATCTCACCGTTTGTCGGCACAGTGCATGTAAGAAATACGCACACAATCCAGACGCAAGGCTCTGATGCAGGCCCGGAGGGGTGGAGGGGTGAAGGGACATAGTCAATGTTCTGGGCATAATCACACGATTGAACCCCATCCGGACGTACACGTTGACATTCGTTGATAGGTTTACAGTAAGACATTTGCACCAGGATGTGGTGGCGCTGTGTGATGTTTAATAACCCCAATTAATTTGTAATATAATCTAAACCTANTCACATATTATTCATTCATTCCTGTGGAGAACGATGGGGAACTGTGAGCTGTAACATAACTGAAGGAAGTGAAGGCTGCACATGACATAGTATTGCAAGAACTTGATGTACATTGAATTTAATGAGGTATCAGGATTTAAGGAAAAACAATTTATTGTTTACACACAGAAGACCAACATATATTTACATCAATTATCCGCTTCAGTAGACACCTGTTAGTGCTATATTTATATAGTCTTTAAACAGTCTGGAACAACAGGAAATTTCAGTCTACTCTTTATTCAACATAGCATTACATCCTAATGAATAAATACCATAGTACTTCCCAGGAGAAACCAAGAGCAGGCGGCATGTAGTTACTCTGAATGAGAGTGATCAAGAGTGTCCATTCTTTATAACGGTCAGGGCTAGAGATAGTGATTTACATTGAACAGGGCCGCCAAGAGAAATTCAGTGTCCGGGTAGAGCAACTTTTTGCCCCCCCCTCACGCACACACCTCACACACCAACCAAATATAAGTGCAATTTTTTTTTTATGAATATTCTCGGGGTGGGTGGCTATGTGGTTAAAGGGGTTTTATGTGGTTTCTAAACTCAATGTGAATGCTCCATTTACAAAAAGCCGGCTACTGAAAGCTGGTGTTCAGAGCCTGCTTTTTCAGTCAGTGTGAATACTACAAAGCTGGCTTTCCTCTCCTGTTGTACAATTTTCCTGTTCGAAATACATATGTTTTAATATGTTAAGCCTAGGGTAGGCAATGTGCGGCTCTGTGGGTGTTGTTAAACTACACATCCTACAATGCTTTAAAAGCAGAGACATAGCTGACAGCTGACAAAGCATGATGGGACATGTAGTTTGACAACGCCCAGAGAGTCATACTTGACTAGGGCCTAAATTTACTAAGCAGAGAGATGCATGGAGACTGAAAACTGGGGATGTTACCCATAGCAACCAATCATATTCAAGCTCACATTCTCCAGTATGTAACATGAAACTGAGATCTTGAATCTGATTGGTTGCTATGGGCAACGTCCCCCACTTTTTATTCTTCCTGCTTAGTTAATGTGCGCCCATGTGTTGTCTCTGAGGTCGTGGTGTGCTGTAGGATTGTAAGGTGTAACCAGTCTGGTCTGGAGTTGTATCTGAAGAGGATTAGAGTGCACCCAGCTAGAGACTCTGCGTTGGATATAGATGCACCCATGGCCACACTCTTTCAACAGGTGGCAAGTATATCTGAATATACACTTTATACACACATCACTTCATGCATCATTTACATTACGCTCTGGTTCGGAAGTTTGTGTACAGAAGTCTGTAGTTAAATGAAACGATGTAGCTGACATAGAATTCGACTCGTCTCTGCATCTGAAACACATTTGGCATGGCTTTCAAACACATGGCAGGAGCAGGGACTGAATCGACAGTCTTTTATGTTGGGTTTTTGGATTCAAATTGCCCATTGTTTATTCAGCTGAAAAATCCAAACAGAGAAGCAAAATTATATAAATGAAAAAATCCCCAGTGTGATTGTCAGGCTGCACCACGGTACATGCTTGTGCGGACGCCATTATTTCCGTGCCAAAAGATGTCTCAGACTGGGGGATTTAAATCTCCATAACGCCGCTGCATCGTCCAATCAGGTGACGCCGACGGAGGGGTAATCAAACACCGGAGCGCTTTATAGCATTAACACAAAAGGAGGAAATAAAAAGGAATAATAAATATTTGTTTTCTGTGAGCCGGTTTATGTTCATACTAAATAATAGAAATGAACTACAGAGAGCTAGCATTATGAACTGAGATTAGTAAACATGAAACAAATACATTCCTTTTAGTGCATTAGGGTCACAAGGCAGCTTCTACATTTGCCCATATATGAAAAGTTTTTCAATGTTGGATTTTTAGAATTTATGGTTTTCATTATAAATTAGAGAAATATAGTAAATAATAATCAAGTACTGTTAAGCTGCCATTCTTTAGTATGTATCTCTCCCTAAGCATGTAAGCTCTCACGAGCAGGGACCTCCACCCTCCTAATATTTCCTTCATCCTGTCTTTCTTCAGTGTTAATATATTATACACATCCCAACCCTCTTAGTTATTATTCTGTACCCTCATGCTATGTATGTATTCTATGTTTGTTACTGTATGCTATGGCATTGTGCCTCTATACTCATGCCTCTTATTGTATTGTATACTATTACACTGTAGCCCATGCTATGTATGTACTTTCACTATGTACTCCATAAACTATGAAGCGCCTTAAAAATAAATGTTATTAATAATAATAGGAGGAAGGAGGAAGAAGAAGGAAGAAGGAGGAAGAAGAAGGAAGAAGGAGGAAGAAGAAGGAAGAAGAAGGAAGAAGAAGGAAGAAGGAGGAAGAAGAAGGAAGAAGAAGAAGGAAGAAGAAGAAGGAAGAAGAAGAAAGAAGAATTATCTTTCCATACGCTCTTTCTTGGACTCCATACATAATTCTAGTTATTTTTCACTTTTTTGAGCAACTCCATTTTTTTACATCTTCACTTTTCCTTTTCCGCAGATGAGTAAATCTATCTCAATGTGTTTACAAGCAATGGATAGAAAGATATGGAAAGGTAGCAGGAGAGACAGAGCCAGTGGTGCTTCATTTAGAGGGTGTGAAGGACTAAGGCAATGAACATGATACATTACATGAGAGGGAGAGAAAAAAGTGCCAAATGTGGCTAGATTCAATTATCGTATATACTCGAGTATAAGCCAACCCGAATATAAGCCGAGGCCCCTAATTTTACCTAAAATGATACTGGCATAACTTANTGACATCATACAGTACAATGCCTCGAGTATAAGCCGAGGGGGGAACTTACAACACAAAACTGGAGTATATACAGTAATTGGGTCCATCGGGTGGAAGCCCAAACTTGAAGCTTAAAAAACATTTTACAGACTTAATTAGCAGCTAAAAATACCTAAATATACAATATATAACTATATATAACACCTCCACATAAGTGCAATAATTCTACTAGATATACTAAAATTATAATCAACTATTTTGTATTTATTTTCAGTTTATTGGGTTTTAAGATATGGATTTTCATTGGTCAGCTAAGCCAGCCATGACACATACATTGTTTATTATAACTATTTAAATCCCACAGAGAAAAATATCTATTCCTCCGCCACCATTTCCAACATGTAGAGCTCATGTAGAGAATAGCAAGAGAATCTGACAGCGTGTTGTCATGCATCCCTTATCATTCTGTATCTAATAAAACAATTGCTATAGATTATTCATGAATGTCATCGCTACATTACTATGGTGGTAACATGTGTCATGAGGACTTATACCGTGTAGACTAAATGGATGTTCTACACCTTACACGGAATGACAGTTAACACATCTCCACACTGACGGCAGCAAGTTTGTTGCCGTTTGTGGTCAAGATCTAGTGAATGCCAAATGAGCACGATTTCTGTTCTATTCGGAGCCATACACATCTCTTTTAGAAATCCCAGCACTCCTGTCAACACGATTAATTACTCGAGAGGCGAGGTAGGAGTAAATAGATGCACCAAAAGCAGACACAGTCTCCTTTCACGGTTTGGATGGAAACTGCGTATGAGGGGTATATTTACTAAGTGGACTGCAGTGAAATTGGAAAGTGGGGATGTTGCCCATAGCAACAGATCAGATTCAAGTTCACATTCTCCAGTGTATAAAATGAAACTGAGAGCTTGAATTTGATTGGTTGCTATGGGTAACCTCCCCACTTTCCAATCTCACGGCAATCTCTGCTACTCCTGAGGGGGGCTGAGCTGTCTGAACAAACAGTGTAGAGCAGTGTCCTGTGCTGGAGGAGAAAGAGGAACAAGTGTGTGTGTGTGTGTGCTGGAGACCAGTGACTGAGAGAGAGAGGCTGTGAGTGGCTCCTGGCTGGAAAGCCACTGCGTTATAGCTGTGTTCCTGAGTTCCAGAGGAAGAAGAAGCTGGGCACGTTGCCTGTGTGCCTGAGATCCAGAGAAATCTGCTGATCCTGTGACCTGATGGAAGAGGAGAAGCCTTTGTTTGGAGACCAGAGGGAGACGCCGAAGAAACCGTCTGCAGAGACTTCTGAGCACAAGGGAACAGGTTAAGGGGACACTCAAAGCCAACAAACCCCTCACTCACTAATAAGGGAGTCTTGGGAGGCATTCGGGACTTGCGGCAGTGAGCTGGAAACCGGTGTTACTGTACACAAACGTTGGCGCCGCTGCGCCATAGAGACTGTGCTTAGTCTACCCCTGTACAGTACACTATTTACAGCTGTTCCACGGGATTCAGTACAGTACAAGCCACATTAGTGAGGGTACACCCCGGCCTGCAACTCACCTGCAAGAACGCCAGATACCCACTAAGTGCATTGCGTTACATCAGCTAAGATAACGTTGGGATTACAAATCTGGCCTTGATAGGAAGGCATTCATATGTGAGTAGCTGACTTTGTCTCTTTAGAACTCTAGGGGTCTTTTCCCTTATCAGGAGCGAGCTATCTGGAACTGTACATAAGTGTCATGTGACGGTGGCCAAAGAAACCTATTGAAATTGTGTGGAAATACTACGACTTATAGAATAAATTAGAGTAAATTTAGAGTTAGGAAAAGTTGCATAATTGTTTGTTTGGAATAAATCTTGAATTTTAACTCAAGTCTGTTTCTTCTGCACTGGGGGTTTCTGTCCTACCTGTCTCACTTTACGATGAGCGCAGTTTTTGCGGCAGAAGAAAGTGATGGGAATGCCTGTGTCACACAACACCATCACATCTGACACACCGGAAGCCACATCATTACATTAGAAATTAAACAGCCAAAAGAATCCAAAGTTCCAAAATGACGATTTCTAGTAATATTTTAATATTACTAGAAATCGTCATTTTGGAACTTTGGATGCTTTTGGCTGTTTAATCGTCATATATGTGATCTTTTTGTGAGGGTATTTTGGGATACCCTGTACTGCTGCCATTTCATCAGCCAGTCATGTAATTACCTGGTGCAGCACTCATTGTTGTTCTGACACTACAGGGAGCCAGAATAAGTATATAACTGGGGACATTATGCTAAGAGACTATAAGAAACTAGAGACTTATCTGTGGGTCATATGATGGACGACTGTACTACAGTAAGGAAACTTTATCACCTTACACTTTTAGATGAGTGTGCCAAGTTCTGGGCTTTGCCAGCATGGATGGTGGTACCATTCGGTGATATTAGATGGTGGCCTAGGGTATGGTTGACCTGGCAGCGGTCCATAAAGGACAACTGTAAAATATATACCAGGTTATCACTATAGGAGAACTTTGTCTAGGGTTCACAGAGACCTAGCACAGCTCCTGCTTGCCAGTGATGCCTAAACTAGACTAAAGTCAACTCTCATAGATAACAGTACTTTTATACTGTGCTCATTTACAACACAATGTATATTTTCTAGAATAAAATGTTTCCTTAACATTTTACTACTAAGACAACTGTCTGTGAGCAGTAAGAACATGAAATCCCCATTGCACAGCTCTGTTATGTACATGGTAGCACAAATACACTTTAATTATGGGCATTGTGAGACTTAATATGGCAGCCATAAAATGCATTAGATGTGCATTACAACTGTCCTGGGTGCTGCAGAACATGAGCTGAAGCGTATGATTGCATTCTGTACGGTATATGGCAACCATTACCGCTGCCTCCATCAGCATTGCATCAACCTGCTGAAGTGTGAGTTTGATAGTTTGATATCACTCCACACAAAATGTGTTCATCAGTTATAAAGACAAGGCTATAGAACAATAATAATAATATTAATACAATGTAAATCACTGACAGAAATATATTTGCAGAAATTGTTATTTACATGGTAAATTAAATTAACATGATGGTAAGTATCTGAATATTCCATGATTCCATCGCTTACTGTAATTATACTCGAAACCAGATATCAAAGTGGATATGATGGTATGGGCATTTAGAAGTGGTGGTATTGACATTTAGAAGTGGTGGTATGGACATTTAGAAGTGGTGGTATGGACATTTAGAA
>JABWIB010001237.1:7881-24994 GCA_016617825.1 Platyplectrum ornatum
AGCAGTGTTAGTAGCAGGACTGACAGTCATTTTAGTATGGAAAGAAAAGTGTTCAAGTTAGTGTTAATCAAGTAACAAAAAGTAAAGCAGAGTAGCTAAGTAGTAAATATAGACAAATGTTAAGACAAAAAAAATGGTAGATAAATGTTGAGGTTGAGGAACTTGGTAAGATTGTCTGTGAGTTTTAAAGGAACGCTTGAAAGTTTAAAGAGAGGGTGGGCAAGGAATGTTATTCCAGACAGCTGGTGCAGCCAGAGAGAAGTCCTATAATCGGGAATCAGAGCATTATGATGTTTGATGAGACTGGGGGTTCCTATTTGCATACCATCAGTCCAATATAATGGTTAATAATTATTGATAAATAAACCTGTGATTTATGGCTCTCTCATCTGAATTCTTTACTATCTTTATCCTTGTAGTAGTCAATAAATAATATCATTTATATAAGATATATAATTACCATATTTTTCGCACCATAAGACACACCTAGTTTTTAGAGGCCGTTTTCTCCACACTTCACCTTTTTCTGTAATTCCTCTGTATGTAGTTGATCTAATATGCATGTCGTTTGCCATCTTAAAATGATTTACAAAGTGTTTCCTATTACCATATGTGTGTAAATGGGGACATAAGAGGGTGATTTTGTCATAAGTCATTTATACATGTTCTCACACTTACTTATATTTAAGGAATACTTTGCCAACAGTCAAACACAGCTTCCGCAAAAGACACAATTGCATCAATTAAAGACTCACACAAACAGCCGCAGTCCTAAACTGAGCAGCCGTAAAGGAATGATGGCGCTGTACACTGAAGATCTAGCTCCCTGCAGAGGTCAGGCCATTCGCTCCATAAGATGCACACATTTCTTCCCCAGTTTTTTTTTTTGGGAGGAAAAAGTGCGTCTTATACTATGAAAAATACGGTATTTCAAAAATATGCATGAGAGGGTACTTTTTGCCAGGTGCATTTATAATACACCTGCTGACTAGTACTATACAAAGCAATAAAGAGATTTATAATAACCTCTATACAATGCCAAACCCCAATACAGAGAGCAGAATTCACAATACATCAATTCCATCAATTGTGTTTTAGGTCACCTTACACCCTAAAATATTATGTACTCAATTTGCCCACCTATAACAGAGATTACATATATTTTGACCTTTAATGGTTAATAACTGGTAATCACACAAGAAGCAGGTGTCGGTGTGACTGTATACACATGTACATGTAATATGTTCTAACACACCTACTTTTAAATGTCACACTTACACACTGTGGTNTATGGTCCACAGCACACCATCAGCAAATCACATCCCCCTCAAGTCAGTTACCAATGTCACAATCCCTGTGTCTGGAGATGACAATTGTGACATTTAGGGGTAGAATAATACATAAACGACAATAAAGAAGAATGATAGTTAGAATTGGACTGATTGTTATGGGCTATGTCACCACTTTTAGTTATAAAACGCTTTTTCATCACCCACTATTCTGAAGTGATGACCTCTTAAACAGCTGATATTGCAATATATGACTGGTTAATAGAGTATTAATTAAAGCAACATATCATTTAAAGTAGTTAGCTTTATCATCTGCCTACATAACAGCATGTGGTTGTTGGCTGACATTACTTTATTATGTATAAGTTACATGATTCTGACACCATAAGGGTTACTCCACTAAATCCAGCATAGTGCTTCACTGTGTTAAATTGCCATTACTTTCAGCTTCTCAGGTACCAGTGAACACCAGACTATGGACCTGATTCAGAGTTTTTTGCGGCCGCACGCAAAAGCGCAGCTCTGAATAGAGCGCAGCCCTGAATAGAGCGCAGGGAGAGGGGCATGCCTTATGCCCCGCTTCCCTGCGCTCAGTAAAAAGCCGCAGAGGCTCCGGACGCTGTGTCCGGAGCCTCTGCTTGTCTGTCCTGTGTACGCTGCGAGCATGAAGGCCGGCACACGTGCCGGCTTTCATGAATGGAAAAAAAAAAAAAAGAAATAAAAAAAAATTATTATTTAAATGTAAAAAAAAAATAAACAAACAAACTTTATTAAATATTTTATTTTATTATTTTTTTTTATCTTTTTTTTACACTTAATGAGGCAGGTAATTGTCCATAGGACAATACCTGCCTCTGTCTCTCTGCGCTACGCCTGCACCATGTACAGACATGGTGCAGGCTGCGCTACTAATTAGCAGGGCTAAGCGTGGAACGCCCCTTTTCTCATTTGCATGGAGCGGAGTCGCAGAGGCACGGACTCGGACTTTGCGTCCGACTCCGTGCTATTCAAAGCCGATCTGCGCATGCACAGNTCGGCGAGACGCAGCTGGCTGGCGGAGACGCAGCTCTGAATCAGGTCCTATGTTTCTCTGCTATGAGGCACAATGCTTAGAAGTTGTGATAACTGTGCAGACTCCTTTTGCTACTTCTGTGGCACATTGATAAAGCAGAGAAGGCGTTATGAGTGCAGTTGTAAGCTGTCAATCTTTTTTTGCAGTCATACTTTTATTTATGTATTATAACTATTTGGTAAAACAAATTATTCATGATTGTGTGTGTCCTATTTTTGTACATAGTTTTGTAAACGCGCACTGCAAACATTGTGCTTAATTAAATAGCAGCCATTAATTAAGGGATTAAAGTAACTTTTAATTAAGCTGGCCATACACTATAAGATAAATTGTTCCAAGCAAAAGATTTTTCAAGAGTGGGAAAAACCATGTTGAATTGCAGGGGAGGCAAATTTAATTAGTTGCAATCAGTATTACAGGTGAGAGATGATGTTTCCAGCACAAGTGTAATAACAGTGTAACAGTAACGCNCCCCCCCCCCCCCTGCAATTCATCATGGTTTTACCCACTCTTGAAAAATCTTTCGATTGGAACAATTTATCTTATCGTGTATGGCCAGCTTAGGTCTCCAATCGCCTCTTTGAGAAATGCGTCATTGGTGACTTCTGCTCCAGTATTCTGACCTAGTTCCAGCAGCTCTCCTCACACTGCTCCTTGTATTCCAGGCCACCATGTGTTTATTAGAATCTGCCTTGGTATGAGCATAAGGATTAAATAGTAATTTATGTATTACTCTTATGTTTGTTCCGTTTAATAATTATATACATTGGTTATCACCTTTACCCTTTCCTTTTTTGTTTGATGTTTACAGCGGGATACAAGGCAGCTCTTGATCACAATGGAACTTTTGTGTGGGACATTACATACATACAAACTTCCTATTCCAAAACATGTATGCAGCTACTATTTTATGCATTTTACATTATAAGAATTGTATGTTGACGTATTAGATCAGCAGAGCTTCAGACTCTTAATAATTTTAATCAAGTTCAAATTGATAGTACTGCAAATACAGTACTGTGTGGAGTATATATTCTGCTTCACAACACATTTATGTCATTATTGTTAGGGGTTCTGGAACTTTTGTTAACCTACAAAACCTGCACATATGTTTGTTTCAAGATATATTTTAGCTGGTTCTCCCAGACCCTCACAGCTGTCCTCTACATTCCATTTACAGGACTTCTCCCAGGCTGCACCTAATCTCTGGAATAAACTTCACCACCCATTAAGACTATCCTCTACTCTCCAAACTTTCAAGCGCTTCCTTAAAACTCACCTGTTCAGAGCAGCTTTATCATTTATCTGCCATATTTGCAACTCATTTTCTACCCAGCCTTTTGTGCTGTTACAAGATGAACATTTTATTGTCTATGGTGGGCTTGTAGCCCTTTCTTTCCCGCAATGATCAGTACCACCCTATTTATGTATTAGATACCAGTGGTTGAAGTGGAAAATATAGAAGTGCTGGTATGGACANTTAGAAGTGNNGGTATGGAAACATAGAATATAATAGAAGTCAATGGAGATTTGAAGTTTTTCAATGACACAAGTGGGAGAAGTGCCGGTATGGAATACCCCTATACACCCCCACTTCCAGCCCTGGTAGATACCATAATATCTGTAGAGGTCTTACTATATGGGATACTGTTTCAAGACATCCAAGGCGCCAGTTTAAGGTAAAATACAACCCCTTTTGCCTACAATATGTAGTCTTATTGGGACTTAATAGAGACTGAAAAAAGATAGAGTGTAAGCCTTCCAAGGTATAACATAAAAGTCACTCTGACATGCCTTGTATGTGCCGACGTGGAGGTGTAACCCTGTATTAGAAGAGGTTTATTGCATTGAAGCCATTTGTACGATGTCTCTGCTGTTTTTGCTTTTTTTTTGCTCTTTTGTACAAGTGTCATAGATGGTTCTCCTGCTGCCACATGGCCATAGAGCTTGTAGCTCAGAAAATGAATGTATCCGATGACAAGAAATCTGGACAGTTACCAGAAACATGCAATGTTCATCCAGACTGCAGGTTTCAATGTCCTCATGGATAGGCTCATAGTACATAAATCCTAATGTTATTCATTGTGCAGGTCTGAAAACCAGGTTAAATAGAGGAAGTCTCTTTAAGTTACTCTTGGGCAGAGAGTCAAGTTCTGTAGCCTTATAAAAGGTAATTTTAGGACGAGAGGGGGAAAAAAATATATGTCTATAAGCTTTCCTATGTAAATCATTTCAGGTCCCTATATAAACGTTCTCCTAGTTTTCTTTCCGTTTTGTTTCTTTAAATAGTCACATTTCAGCTCGGGGTAATAGAAAAACATAAAAACTTTCTTATGCTGCGTTCAGATGACCACCCAGCATAAACTAGTGTTGAANCCGGGTATTTGCCAGGGCTCAGACCTTTCCAGATGTTCTACCCCGTTCAGATACGACCCAGGAATTTCCGGATATTATGGGGACATTCCAGGGGATGAACCTGGGTAGATCACTGATAAAGACTGCCAATCACCAGTACAGGANCTGTGATTGGATTTATTCTGGGATTAGCTGGTAAACAAAAAAAAGACAAAGGGGTATATTTACTAAGCAGTGAGATTGCAGTGAGACTGGAAAGTGGGGATGTTGCCCATAGCAACCAATCAGATTCAAGCTCTCAGTTCCATTTTACACTTCTGGAGAACACTCTAATGATCATGAAATTATTGGTCTTCTCCATATTAAGAGTATGGGGCCGATTCAATCCCCTTCAGGCTAATTTCTTCTGCCTTATGCTGTTAGCAAAAAGACGCGAAGTTTCAGTCCCGTAATAGACCGGAAAAAGCGCACTTCGCGTTTTTTCCCGTCTTCGCGAGGGATTGAATCGGCCCCTATGTCTGCTTTATACTAGGCTTTTTTTTTTTTTATACTGTTTATAAAAACAAAAGAGCCTAATTTTGGTTATAATTATAACACTAGTGCCATCTACAGGATAGAATGTGTATTGCAGCATTTACACATTCACTGTGAAATACTGTGAGAACCCTATGGGGCTCAGAGTCTGACAATATTCCACAGCTGCAGAGGGGGGGTCAATTTGTAAATCTTCCCATATAATCTGTTGAGTTGAGGGGGATTAATATGAAAATCTCATACAGAGCAGTTTAAAAATAAGGTTTTTCATCGTGTGTGCTACCCACGTGTACGTAGAGACAAGAAAAACCCCAAAAACTTAAATTTATACCCCACTTTTACAAGAAGCAAAAGCTTCTATAAAGCTCTAAACCTCCCCAGTAATACTCCAGTAACATTGCTTTACTGGTTTACATAATTTCACTTACCTTCTGACATCATTGGGTTTAAGTCCCAATAAGTGTGAGCTGTGTAGTTAAGCATCCTGTAACTTGACCCATCCAATAGAGTTGAAAGCAAAAGACAGAAAACCGGACGTACAGGTCTAAATGTTTATTGTTTGACTTCTGATTTTTTTGTGTGTTTTTACATGATTGGTTTCTGATCTTTGGTCCTTTGTAAATTTTATACATTAATAGGAGAACAGCAACGTTCCATCTAATGGATTGTTGCATTTTCCAGTTAAAACAAAAAAATATATATATTTATAGATACAGACATACATAATTAAATTTTAAAGTACCAACATTTTAACTTGAATACAAAATAAGTAAAGAAAACAATAAGGGAGGCTAGATAATATAAAATGTCACATTTTTTTACTCTTCATTCTTAGTAGTGCATGTGTACGTCTCAATAAGCCTTCATTTTATAATGTCTGCTGGCAATAGGGGGGGGGGGGGATTTGTTTTAGACACACATTGAATATTCCACTGATGAGAAAATGACGATTTGCTTGGAGACTGTTACCCACTAGCTGGGTGACTGTGACCCGACAGACAGGGCCCTAGAATGGCCACTCGCATTATCAGGACAACTATCCCATCTTCCAAACAGACGCCAACCGGCAGTGGAACAGATATCAGCACAGCTATAAAGAGACGGGAAGACTCCAGCACACAATTATAATGTAAACATAATATGAAAACCATAGAAAGCTGAACAGAAAGCTGAGGAGTTAATTTCTGATTAATCATTAAAAATGGCAGAAGGAAATGATCTCTGGTTATCAGCACTGTGTGGACATTCAGAAATGTCACTAGCATCTCTGGAGAACAGCCACACTGCTTGGTAAATCTTCATTCTCTAAAATCCTAATCTCAAGCATATAATCTGTGCAGGCAAAAAGGGAGAAAAAAAGTTCCGGCAGAAGAAGTTACAACAGAAGGATGTCATTTGCAAAAAAAAAAAAAATATACATAAAAAATAAAAAGGGTCGGGGGGAAGGTGTGCATTTGAAACCATGTAGTAGCCTTTCCAGTGCTGTGCACAGCTCAAACATTGCCATTCAACAGGAATTGACATAAGTTATAGCCGGAATAAGAATATGTTGACCTGTCTAGATTTTGAATACAGGTCTCTTGATAAACCAGCAGGGTGGAGCTGGGCTTCCCTGTGACTTAAATGCAGTCTTTTGTTTACCGTTACTCTACTTCTACTTGCTATCACATATCACAGATATCATACGGGGCTGAGAAGGTATCTATAGAACAGACTACAGCTAGTGACAGGTTCCTAAAACTGAAGATATATAGTAAAGGGATAGGGGGAAGAGCACATGTTACTTGTCCTTGTATCACGTTTGCTTCAACAAACCTGACTTATGATTCCTAGTCCAGTATAGGGACACGAAGAAACTAAAAGGCCTGCATCACACACAGCATGAAATAGCCGGGCTGTGTGCATGAGGCCACTTAAAATCTCTTGGCACACAGTTCTTGGGGGGGGGGGGGGTACAGCCATTGGAATAGTGACACAGTTTTAAAGTGCTGATTTGGCTTGATGAGCAAGAAATTGCAAATCACTAGAACTCTGTCAAAGTTACTGCAAAGGTTATGGCTATTCCATAGTGCTGTCCACACAGAAAGCACATCACTACAATATTCTGGCTCTCAGCATTTACAGGAAAGGAAAACTGATCTAGGGTACAAAGGAAACAAAATAGGGGAACATAAATACAAAAGTAAAAACGGAGCTTTAAAAATGATAGAAAGTGTCATCTGGGGGCCCTCCTCCCAAATCATTCAACAGTCACAGACTTGGCCAGGTTTCTCGGACAATCAACCTAAGGAAAAAAAGTGAATAGGTCAATGTAGGAAATTAGACTTAAGACAACCCAGAATTCTTAGCTACATTTCACAGTGGCCAATAAGAATAACTTACATCATATCCTCGGAGCACAGCAAGGTGGAAAGCAAGTAACTGCAGGGGGATTACACTTAGGATTCCTTGAAGACAATCCACCGTATGAGGAACCTTAATTGTGCGTTTTATTGTCTTAATGGTTTCTACATCTTCCTTGTCACATATTACTACTGGGCGACCCTGAGAAGAGGAGAGACAACATGGGCACATTGCAAAGGAAACAAGCGTATTCAGATCACCTCTCTGCCAGCTATGGTCCTGGACGTACCTGTCTGGCAACCACTTGTTGCAGTGCATTCTGGCATTTAGTGTAGGCGTGATCCCTCATGATGATCATGATAACTGGCATGAGCTTATCAACCAGGGCCAGCGGGCCGTGTTTCAGTTCTCCAGCCAAAATCCCTTCTGAATGCATATAAGTGATTTCCTTAATTTTCTGCAGAGATAGAGGCAATGGTCACAAGGAGTATATACATTAATACACAAAGGTCTGAGCTGTATTTATGGTGCTACTACTCATTTCTGAATAAGAAGAACATTGTTCTAAAAGTTCCCCTCCTACTTACCAAAGCACCTTCCAGACATGTTGCATAGTGATATCCACGGCCCATGATGAGAACAGATTTCTGCTGATACAGCTCCTCTGCCAGCTTCTGGATCTCATCATCAAGGCTCAGGACCTCCTTAATGTTGTCTGTCAAAGAAAGCGACCAAAAAGTGTTATACTCATTACATTTTACAAACCCATTGTAGCGCGTTATTAGAAGTCATTGTGCTATTTTCTCATCACTTAATTATTGTGATGCTGATCATGATGTTATAATGGTAATCAAGCATGGCCAGTTCCAGCAATATGTCTGTGCACAGTCAAAATATTTTATATGCATTACTACTGAATTATTACATACAGACTATTAATGAAATACACTTCAGTGTAGCTAAAGAACAGTATTGTACTGAATGAGCAAGAAGATTTTATTTACCTGGTAAATCTTTCAGCCCTTGTAGAATCTGTTTGCGTCGCGGCTGTATAGATATACGGTCATCACAAACCAAAAGTGCAAACATCACAAGAGCCACAAACTGGCTGGTGTATGCCTGGAAGACAAAGAGGAAACAATTTGTAAAACACTCATATCTGCACACAGAAACGTCCCGTCACTATACTATATTAACCAAATCACTTGGAAACTAAATTAGGTAGAACACACAGTGTAAACACCATAGAACGAGATGGAGTCAGACCTCACACCTGGCGTATTAGCTTCCAGTAAGGGCTCACCTTTGTGCTGGCCACGCCAATCTCAGGGCCAGCATTAATGTGGACNCCACAGTCTGTTTCCCGGGAGATGGAACTGCCCACAGTGTTTGTGATTCCCACAGTCAGGGCTCCCCGCTCTTTGCAGTATCGCAGGGCAAGCAATGTGTCAGCTGTCTCTCCTGAGGAAGAGCCAGAAACATGATTATGCCTTTATTTCACCTACCTTGTACTACACAGCCAAAGAAATACAAAAACATGCCCATAGGTATAAAGTGATCATATTTATACCTCACTCCTCTATTACCACTTATTTACAACAAAGCAGAGCTAGAGAGAGGAGTAACTGCATTCACAGATTCATGAGGTTCTATAACTGACCACTCTTAAGCTGGCCATACACTATAAGTTGTTCCAATCTTAAGATTTTTTCAAGGTAAAACCATGGTGAATTGCGGGGGCGGTAAAATGAATGTCAGTGTTTGCATGCAGGGAGAATACTTTATTGTTGCATGTTGCACACAGATACTGACCAGCGTTACTGTTACACTGTTATTAGACTTGGGTTAGGTAACATCATCTCTCACCTGTAATACTGATTGCTACTAATTAAATTTAACTCCCCTGCAATTCAACATGGTTTTACCCACTCTTGAAAAATGTTTCAATTGGAACAATTTATCTTAGTGTATGGCCAGCTTTAGACTATAAGTGGTCACGTGTAGCTCTTGAAAGCCTAGTGACTGCTGCAAATGGTCACTTCTGTGGCAATCATGTTTACTATAGATGTTCAAGGTATATTTAGTATAGTCAGAGAGCAAACACTTTGCACTTAGCGATTACATATCTTGCGATTTTTAAATAAATATGTTAGAAAGTGTATACAGTAAGAATGGCTGGTAATGATACTGATATTTCATGCTTACCGGACTGACTAATGAAGAAGCAGACGTCATCTCTGAATACTGGCGTGTTCCTGTCCAGGAAGTCACTAGCCAGTTCCACCATAACTGGCAGCTCTGTGAGTTCTTCCAAGATCTGGCGGGTCTGTGGAGAAGAGACAGCTGCATGGTTAGCAAGGGGAAAATCAAATCCATTAAAAAAAAAATTCAGTCATTTCAAAATATGTCTACCAAAAACCTTCAATATAAAGCAACTACATTTGCAGCAGTAGGAAGGACTATCCCCTGATGGCTAACCTGTGACACTCCAGATGCTGTTGAACTACAAGTCCCATCATGCTTTGCCAGCTCAACATTCTAGACTTCTGGCAATGTATGATGGGACTTGTAGTTTGACAGCATCTGGAGTGTNACAGGTTAGCCATCAGGGGACTATACCATTCCTGATAAAAGTACATAGTTTTATTTATTTATAGGCACTCCTGAGAACATTGTACAGTAATGGACTCCAATGACTTCTCAGTGCAGGTGCATCCACAAATATATTATTCAAAAATGTAATACAAATCAGCTAAAATGTCAAATAATTTGCAAATTATTACATATTCTCTGGGTGCTGTACATAGATATACAGCTAGCTAAACAGACAGATTTACAATATAACCATCGAACCTTGAGCACATTAAAAAAAAGTTACCCATTAATGTATTTAATATATGTATTGTATGTTTGCATGCATGTATTGTATCTTTGTTTTGTATGCATGCAATATTAATTTCCTTTCAGTGAGTTAAAGGTATGCTTTATTTCTTTCAAATTTTCCAAAAAAAAAAAAAAATTCTCATTAATTTTCAGTTGTATCCTGTGAAATGAACAGTGAGAAAATAAAACCAAATTGAAGTCATTAAAGATGGTTGAAAAAACCCACAAAAATGCAGCTTCTTGCCAACACTGAATAGTTTCAAGTTAAGCTTAAGCACAGTAACATATTACACAATCGGCTATATATGTGTGCCACTCTCCAGATAGACTGGATGTCTATTGTGAGCATGAATAAACGTTAGACGCTATAGGATATGCAACATCATCCATTACTTCATGATTCTCAGGATAAAGAAACACTTACAGCAACTCCTGCATGATAACTTGTCCCGCAGGCAATGAGGATTAGGCGCCGACACCTCTGTATTTCTTTCAGGTGATCCTTCAAACCTCCCAGATTCACTGTCAAACATTAAAGAGATAAAAGTTCTCCTCATTACAAAGAATACAGCAGAAGACTTCACAATAACTTCTAATAATAGCAAAGTATTTATGGTTTAAAGAAACTTATGTGTCCATACTCTCTAAAACATACCTGTCAGGTCATCAAAGTTGATCCGTCCTCTCATGGTGTTCACCACAGACTCTGGCTGCTCAAATATTTCCTTCTGCATGAATGAGCTGAAGTTACCTGCAACAAAGGAAGAGGTGATGAGAAGATGTGACTTGAAAGTGGAGATGAGCCCCTCCTCGCTCATCTTTTGTATAAGCACACCTCTGCCTCACCTGCCCTGTGACACATGCCGCTTATTCTCCTCCTCTTACAATTTGTTTTGATTGAGCCTTCAGGACATATTTGCTGCAACATATGCAGGAACAATGACCATTTCTACCCAACCCTGCACAATCAGGCAATAACCATCCCTGTGTTTCAATGAAGATTGCATTTCATTGTATGGTTCTCCATTCATCTTACATATATCTATATGACCAAGATTATGCCACATGATTAAGAGGTGCTTTAATCCTAATGAGGCATAAACACTTGCATGACAGAAGATACAGTGTCCCTGATGACCAGCATACACACAGCTCATCAAGATAGGAGAAATGGTTGCTATGGGCAACATCCCCACTTTTCAATCTCCCCGCAATCTTCCTGCTTAGTAAATTAAGGCCCAGCACTGTCTGCTCCAACAGCCCTTAATAGGACCTTCAGTTGCTGTATACCCTACCGAGCACATAACTACAGTTCACTACATCATTATATCAGGGCAGCGCATGTATGTCAGTAGTAGTGTATATTCTTCAAGCTGAACTGTGCCACATTATACAAAAAAAATATAAAAAACAATTATGATATCTAGTAAAAGATTCTACAGCTGGCAATTCTGATATTACATTTTATTGTACAATTTTAAGTTTCTGATGTTTATTGACGAACTAAGTAATCATTTTCTGTTATTCTATAACACACATTATATATATATTATATATATATATATATATATATATATATATATATATATATATATATATATACACACACACATATAATACAAGTTAACTTTGGGACTTACATTAGTTTGATCCCCTATACAGGGGTTACAGTGGTCCCCGTTCATATGGGGGGGGGGGGAGGGATATGGAATATGGTTTAATCTATTTTATGTGCTAATTTCAATACAGTTCTATGGCTCTCTAATGAGTAGAGGAAGGGTGGGGAGAGAAAGGATGAGAGCATTTTTGTAGTAACTTTTTATAACTTCCAGCATTATTGTAGCTTTTTATAACTTCCATCTGTGCCAGGTAAGAAGTTTTTCTGCATGTGCCTCCAACCCACAAGTATTCCAGGTCGTTCTATGGAAAGTTATTAATGGAACGCTCAGTGGGTACATTAAGTGTTGCCACGACACTCACCCTTCATGATCTGCTGCAGCTCCATCTGCAAGGTCTGAATGGCACGGGCCGGGTGGTCTCCTGCGCTTCTCTTGATGCGATGGATAGATAGACGTCCATCCACCACAGCTGCCACATCGTCGTCTTCAAGGTAGATGACTCGGTTTGTGTGTTCGATCACAGCACTGGACAACAAATAATTACAGGGTTTAACATAACATTAGTTTTATATATATATTAGAAAGTAGTTGTGTATGTTCTATAATTATTTAACTTGCAAGTGGAATTGAAGGGGGGGAAATTCCTGGGGACATTATATAATGCCGATTCATTCAGCTACAGATTCATTTTCATTGCCATGAGTAGTTGAACCTTTGCTTCTCTAATTAATTAAGATTTCCATCATCATCAGAATATGAATCACAATTTTTTGTAATGGTCTTTCATTCTTGCTACAAGCCCCTTACATTACTTGACTGCATGTTTTACATTCTAAATTGCTTGATTTAATTTGTGTAATCATGTGGAGTACTTTTACCCTACAAGCTGGCTGCTGTATGATATGTAAGGATTTATTTGCCACGGTTGTTGCAGACAAAATAACTGCGACAGTGGAGCAGCACCGAGAGGGGGCTCTGCGTCAGTGGAAGTTTCACAGCTCCTGCAGCGCCCACAGATAAGTTTTATGAGCCCTATAACTTTTTCCAGGGTCTTCTCCTATCCATCCCACTACCCTAACCCTCCCCACCCCCTAGTCTTTAAAGAGGGTTTTTTTCCACTCAAACTTACTGGATAAATTTGCATTGATTGGCATATGATAAATCTAAATATTATACAAGTGTGTAGTACTAGTCTTTGACAGGAGGCAATTAATAGCAGGGTCTGTGTGAGGCAGCTCCGAGTCCTTAAGAAGTATGAATCTGTGTGCATAGGGTTTAAGCATGTTGCATATAGTAGGAATATTTTAATATCAATAATGTGTTATATGGGTATTTTATAATATTCTTGAGTACTTTAATACGTGTAGTAAGTTAAGTAAATTGTGAGAAATACTAATGAAAAAGTCTGTCCCCTCACCCTTCGGTTCACAGACAGCTATTCAATCCATGAATTTTGAGTTTGACAATGTCATATAGCTACAGATGACATTTAGCTGTTGGGTGTATCTATTTATAAAGTGGACATTAGCAGCAGCAAATACATCCGGATATGTGTAAGCTTGAATGCAGGGCCCCACCATGTCTGTCTGTTACTCCCCAGTGATGTATTGTTTTAGGAGTATTGTTAAACTATAATGTGCTACATAAAAGACAGCTCTATATACAAACATAATAAAAAGGAATAAAGGATATTAATGGTTATTCAATACTTTGTGCTATTGGTAATAATTTTCCTCACCTGGCATCAGATGCAAAGAAATATTCCACAGCTTTCTCCTCCACAGGGAACAGGCAGGTGGTGCTGTCCACTCTGGGCAATGAGCAGCCCCCTTTCTTTTCCAAACCTGCAGTAACAATAAGAAAGGCATCTTCTTGTTAGAGTTTGTAGAGATTTGTGTAGTTGTGGGCAAGTAAGACAAATTTCAGGCAGACCAGAGAGATACAGTTTGCGGCAGAACAAAGCAGAGATCAGTTCTGAAAGGATTCAGGCAATCAGATGGTTATGTTGTGGCAAAGGCCAAGAACTGGTTGAGGTACACAAGGCTGAAGTTTGACTAGCCCTCATTACATCCGAGTGTGCTAGGGAAAAAGTGGCCAGATAACATGTACCCATTGGAAACGAAATGTATGATTGTGTAGACTAGACTATCAATGTTACAAAGGCGTTCTGGTCATGCTCAATAGCAAAGCACAGGCAAATGTATTCACACAGTTAAGACAGAATACGGCCCAATATACTATACCAACATTATTTTAATATAAATGTTTTCATAAGTATATCATGTTAAATTATTAAAATACTTATATTTTTATTATATATAAAAATAGTGCTAGTAAAGTAAATAATAATGGCAACTCAGTGCAGCTAAATGAAGGGAGAAGTGGATTATGAATGTATTGCTCTGTCTTATAACAGTGGCCTGTGTATGTTTCTTCATGAAACTCCTGTAGGTGAGCTGAATAAGATACTCTGACCCCACTAACAGGAGACCCTACGTTCAAACCGGCTCAGATGCCCTGTACCACAACATAAAGAGTTGCAAAAAGAAAAGCAGTGAAAACAAGCAGTTTGCAGTTCGGAGAGTAATATGATTAGTTCCCAATAAGTATTCATTCATTTAGCAAGTGCAAAAACATCCTAAAATGTAAGCGGTAAAGAAGAAAACATTACAACCCAGTTGTACATGCCCCGAGATGGATAGAAGATGTTAAGTCCTTTCTGGTACGGTTTCCCCTGCACTGTGTAATGTGGAAGTATGATGTGTGTACTGTGGAACTCGCAGGTATCTGCCTCTACCTCTTCACTCTCAATACATTTCACACAGCACTCTTTAAAAGCATAGTATACTAAAAAAGGGAACGGCATCTCTAAAGCCACTGCAATGGGCGGACTACTCATAGCCTGAGCAACGTTGCAGGAAGTGTATTTAAAGTCTCAGGATTAATATTGTTTCCATAACATAGAGTGCTTAGTGGAGAAATGGTGCCACCTAGTGTACACATTGGGGTGGTATCTCTTCACCACACTATGGACACATTCCTTGTATTCTAGTGTCAGAACATGCCAGTACATTGATGCACAAGATTACTTTTAGGTTATAAAGTCAGCAACTGGTTCGGTCTTGCTGAACAAAACCAAAATAATAATGTGTGAAATTAACCATGAAATTAATGTTTCTATAAAAATATAAGTGTGAACATTCTAGAGTACCTACAATATGAGGTCTATAATATGCACACTNCTACTCCCTAGCTCCTATTACATGGAAAACAGTACCAGAAACCTGAGTGGATACTTGTAACATATAGACTCTTTTTTCGTTTGTTTTATTTTTAGGAGAAGTAATATCATAATACGAGGTTGGGCAAGGCACCTTCATCAATTACAATGGACAGTCCCTCTAGAGGATAATCGATGCTTTGTGACACTGAAAACACAATAAGAAAATGCAACAACACGAATCAGACAACACATCCGAGACAAAGGCAAACTATGCATCACAGGACTCTGAAATGCATACGGTCACATACGTCGGCCGGGAGCACCTTGGTATGTACAGGCATCACACATGACAAGAAGAGACCCACAGAAGATGCCAATAGTAATGCATTACAATCACAGAGAGGCAATTGCAACGGTTTCAATAAATGATACCATAAATAAGACAGATGCTGTANGATTATAAAAAGCCTCTCCCAATTTGATTAATCAAATAAATCACGTTTTTCTCTGCTGCTGATTTGGCAGCTCTGAGGTGAACAATGACCAACAATTCTGTACATCCAAAGAGGCAGCCATGTTAATTATGCTGCATGAAACATTATGTAATGTGTTAGTAATATTACTAGTCCTTAGTGAGTGGATAGGCTGTCTTTTCAGGGATATGGCATCAGCCAAAACAACGGCTGGCTAGTAATGCACGAAACACAGAGCGTCAAGTGGGTCTGGCCTCATCGTCTTCTAGTTACCTGAGCGGTACAGGATGGGAATGTGATCTGTGGATAGTTTGTGTTCACTCAGTACTCCCATTAGAAGGGGGCTTCCTCTCCTAGAAAACAAGAGAAGAGAGGTTTAACGTGACCAGCCACACAAACAGAATAAAGAACGTTCTCCATCAGGAACATTGAAATTACCTGGTTCCAACAGCCTGGCCTGGGAAATGTACACTCTTAAACACCAGCGCGAAGGCACCTTCCTGCCAGACAGCGCAAAAAGAACATGTCAGAAACATAAACATCATTTACATACACAATTCACAGTGTAAACAGATGATGAAAATGATATACTATATACGCAGGAGCGGACACAGACTTAATAAATGTGGGAGATTTGTGAGCAGACACCAGCTGGATCCTCATGAAGCATACTGCGTTGGAAGCATTTTCCTATCTATGGATGTGAAGGGACGAGTTGTATGACACACGACTATGAAAGTTAAATGTACAGTGAAGACTGCAGCATAGAATCCAAAGTGGAAGCCACAAGAGCAGCAGGTCAGGCTCCTGCCCATAGGCTCAAACAAGGTCCATGAGTAAGTAAGAATTAAAGTGTCTTTTTTAATTTATTTTATATATCTTAATCTGCTCACCAACTGCTGGATAACTCTCTCTACAAGGGTGGCAAAGCTGATGTCATTGTTCTCCCGGTTGTCAAACATGTATTTCACAAGCTTGGCAATAGTTTCTGTGTCCGTCTCAGACTCGAACTCATAACCTTTACTTTCCTGCAAAACAGAAACATGACAAACAATTACACAAACATCCAACGCAGTGCATTATACCACTGTACTGAGCAATTTCCAGCTATCACAGTTCTAAAACTACCAGAGTCAGGAGAAATAGATAAGAGGGAGCGTCTGATCCTGTCAATGACTGGTGGAAGACCTGAGTCTCTAACCTGAACTTGTGGTATGGTACACAATGGGGGTTATCTGACTATTCTTGTTCCAATCAAAAGATTTTTCAAGAGTGGGTAAAACCATGTTGAATTGCAGGGGAGGTAAAATGAATGTCAGTGT
>JABWIB010001237.1:62341-96091 GCA_016617825.1 Platyplectrum ornatum
TGGTGGTTTCAAAAAGGGAAAATATATGGGTTTGCACTGTATCAGGCAATAGAGAAACGTAGGGGACAATTACTCCTTTTAATCAACATTCATAATCAGCCAGGCTCCCAACTAAAAGCCATAAACTAGCAATAGGTAAAAAGTGAACACAGACTGTGCTTATTTTTCATGATATATATGCAGGTGTAGGTATATATGTAAATTGAAATGGTGCTGTCAGTACAAAAAACTGACCCATGTGTAAATTTAATGAACAAAGACAGGTTCAGGCTCTACACTAAACAATATATAAAGTACTAAGTGTGTACATGTAATACAGCTCTTTAATAATATCTGTGAGTGGCTTGTCAATGTTTTCAATAGGAAAGGAGAGTAAAGATTAGGGGATATATTTATTAAGCAGCGGGATTGCAGTGAGATTGGAAAGTGGGGATGTTCTCCATAGCGACCAATCAGATTCAAGCTCTCAGTTTAATTTTACATACTGGAGAATGTGAACTTGAATCTGATTTGTTGCTATGGACAACATCCCCACTTTGCAATCTCACTGCAATCTCGCCGCTTAGTAAATATACCCCTGGGTATGGACTGGTAGTTATAAGGTATTATAAACTAAGAAGGTTGAAAACTTTACAATATATGATTCATCAAAACTCCATCTAAGTTAGAGCAACAGGTGTCTGTACATGTACATAATCAGGATCAGAATAATAATGGAGCTGATGGGAATAAAAACCCAGGCCTTCGTCTGAAAAAAGGCCCAAACATACTGCCAATCATCCACCTAGTGTGATGCGCTAATTCTGATATAGTTTTATAAAATAAGGTGTGATCAATTGTCTCATGTAATTTGCCACCCACACAGCAATGGTCACATCTACATGTCATTGGCCCACTCCAATGGGTCCTTGAAAATTCTCAGCCCCAGGTCCACGTGGTCTTTAATCTGGCCCTGTACATAATAACCTTCAAGGCTGCTCTAGTGCTAAAACAGGGTGAGCAATTTTAGAGTATCTGTTGCAGTCTGGTCCAGCCCTTGGAATTAATAAGAAAGTGGGTCCCTGTTATTGCTAAAGTTAAAATTAAAATCTTAATCTTAAAGTCTTGTTGTGCAAAGGGAGAGAAAGAAACATAGTCTATAAAAAGTCATGTAATTGGGAATGGGAGCAAGTAATATATGAGGATTAAAATATTCTGTCTTGAAGACGTGTAAGTGTATTTCACACAAGATACACAACATAAGTTGGCATATGTTGCACTCAGCAATATTCCCTAAGTGAGCTCCGTAAATGGGTCCACTGTGTAAAAAAAAGGTGTAATGTTTTGGATAAACCTGAAATGTGCGCTTTGTGTCTCTTGGCACTCATTAGCTTAGTTAGCTTTGGGCAACAATTTGTAACAATCAAGAATTATATCATTATATTCTGTGAGATAATTAACTACAGGAATCTATTAGTTAGCTTTGAGGAGTCTTTCTATTGCAATGTTGTTTCGTAAGCATTTAATTGCCACCAGGAAGGTGTTAGTGTTAGTCATTCATTATCTAATAAAATGCCATTCGCTACCAATGTGAGCTTATTATTTGTACACCGATGTAAACTTACAACCTCAGCGATTTGAGGCACAATACTACTCACTGAGCCACCGTGAATGACAAAGGGGCTTAGTGTTCAATGTTAGTAACCTGAGGGCTGCTTAAGCAGGAAGGGACATAAAGGTCTGATTGTTTTTCAAATCACATTGGGGTACATCAAGGGTTAATTGGCTTAGGGGGTTTGGGGGTGGGACCTTATTAATATTAATTATTATTGTGTGATATTCTGTTTACTCATGAGATTGGTTATTAGTAGATGGACGAGGGGGCGGAGATAAGGTCAGGTTACCAAGTTTATATAAGCCATTATGTATGTCTTTTCTCCCTCCATCCCTATTTTTTGTTAGGCTGTATTTGCTAACATGTTCCTTTTTTCTACAGACGGGGCATGGGGTGGGGGTGTCAAATTAGTTTTGGGGGCACAAAAAGAACATCAGGGGGAAATATCTGTGTTCACCCTTATAATGTGAACATCAGGTCTCCTGTCTAGTGGCGGGTCTGATCTGCCTTCTCACATTAAGGGATCTCCCATTGCAAATAAAAGGGTGAGCCGGGTGAAGGGTAGGGTGGCTTAGGGTGGGGATGCGCCAATTATGACACAACAATGGTTGTCTTTAAGTTCAATCATTGACACCCCTCACCAGCTAGGGCCACCTATTACCTAAAGCAATTCATGTATCCAAATTTTATAGTCAATGCCAATTGAATTGTATTCAATTTAATTTAATCCTAATTTTGCATTTCAATAAACCTATGTCCCCTTTTTATAGAACGTTTAAGAGTTTAGAGAGCGTCTTTGTGAACTAAAAAATTATATTGATATTGAATGTAAAAAGATTTAAAATTTTAATTGAATTTAAAAAGAGAACAAACAGGAGCCGCCAATAATGTAGTATCTTTGGTAATACATCACATAGAATAAGTATATCTAATCAGTGATATAACCAAGTAAGTCAATCAATAAGTATAAGTTTGATACTTGGTTGGAAATGCTCCCTGATGAAGTCCCAAAAAATGAAACGCCTTTGCAGTCACTGGGTGGATGGTGCAGACTTGTTCTCTATTGTAAACAGATAAGCATTTTATACTAATATGAAATGTCCGCACATTTTTAATACAACACATTTTCAGTTTTTAGTTGAATTACTACACTATATTGTATTTCCTTCCATATGTACTATATCTCTTTTTGACAGAGACACAACTTCCATATACGCTGTTCGGCAACTTCCTTATATGCTGTGCCCTCAATAATGGACTGTAAAAATAACTATGAGTTTATACCCTATATTTAAATCTGGTACACATATATATTATTTTCAAGAGGAGAATTCACAGCGGAGGTTCCTGCCATGGCCATTTCCACTCCTGCGCACCTAGCATCTCCTCTCCTCCCACCATCTGTATCACTACTTTACGTCAGGCTATTTCTACAAGTCTTCAAATACACCCTAAACACATGGTTTTGCTAACTTACTGTATGCTGGAAATAGGCTTCTATGTATATGGATACATTTAATTGTTCAATAATAAAATAAATGTTAGCTTTTGCTATTGGTGTTATTACATTTGTTAGGTTGGTAACTTTTCTATAAGCTACTTTGGGTTTGTATTGTACAAAGTCCTTCATATTGGTGTCCCATAACAATATAAACCAGTGAAAAAGATTTTCCCAGTAATTCATTATTACTGCTGTTTACTTTGTGATCATGTGTTGTCATTTTTCTGAAGAAGATAACTTTTTTTCTAGTATATATTTTTCAAATTCTGTATTGACCAGGTGCTCAAAAGTTTGTTAAAATCGATTTTTAGCTCTTCTGATTGTGTGTGTAATCTTCCATTTTGAAACAATTTTTCATACTTTTTTGAATTATTCACCAACTGCAATTCCAATGGTAATTTTAGGGTATATTCTTCTATTGCATTACATATTTTTGTTCCAATTGTAGTGCCATCAACATGGGAGTAATGGTGAGTGAAGATATAGTGTATCACTTCCACCAGAAGGCCTATTGGTTCTGAGCCAGCTTTGAGGATATTTTTATATAGAGTCAAAGCCTGCTATCTGGCCAGTGACTGAATATAATAAAGAAATATTAACCATCATGAATAAAAAGGGTTCTTTCTATTTCAACTGTTATATGTTGAATTGAATGAATACCTGCCATGCCTTTGAGATAATGGTCTTAATATTTTACCACTGTCTACAAGAAATAGTCAATATATTCAGATAAATTGGTAACAAGGCTGCTGACACTATAGGTTGTCCTGGTGGATTATCAAGAGTATTATGGATATTAAGCAGATGATAGAAGTCAGACAACCTGGGATTGGTGTTTTAGCAGTTTGATCAAGGAGCTACTTTAGTTCAGATTGTGTTGCCTAGGGAGTCTTTCCCAAGGGTCATATTTGGTCTTGCCCATTCAGATACTCCTCTTTGTTCTGCACAACTGTTCTATGCTCTTTATTTACTTTAATCGAATTATGCTTATGCGTCTCTGTACTTAACATGGCCAGGTTCCTGTTTCCCTTTCAGCTGTATTAGTAGATGGGTGTCACTTACACCCTGTTATCACTCTCTTAAGAGCTATAAATATTTTATATTACTTAATACTTAATGAAAATAATGATCACATTTAAAGTCCAGATTTCAGTTTAAGGACAAGCTTCTTTTCTTAATGTATTTTATTTTACAAAATTTGTAACCATCCTATAGTCTGTGCAGAACAAGATGTGTTCCTGTACAATGAGTTGTACTAAAAGCACATTTAAAAATAACTAGGCTGCTTCCCATTTCCATAAAAGTTTAAATTTAAATACAGACACAAATGTATTTTTATTACATTGGTTCAGTGCAATGAATTGTTATTAATTTCTTTTTACAGTCCTAAAGCTGTAAAATACACTATAATGTAAATAACAATATATTGACTTTAAGTAGAAAAATGACCCCCGTTATAGAAACACAAGCTATATTTATACCTCCAGTTTATTACATTTAGTGCCTATGTTTTATGACTATTTTACCCAGTTCAGACAGCGATATTTGTAATATTGTCACTATAGGATCAGCGCTTGCTAAAATTAACATTCATACTTTTTTCTGTTTATGCGCCAATCTATCACACGGATAAGAAAAGGGTTTCATAAATGAATATAAAGAATTAAAGTGTATGTCAAAGCTGAAGCCCAGACATTTAATTCCCTTGTGAATAAATCACTGGAATAATTTATAATATTTGCATCTTATAAGACAGGTATTTAGCCATTGTTGTTGTTCTCACTATCAGCAGGAAATCAATCAGCAAATACATAAAGAAAGGGTTTAGTTTTCAATATAGTTAAAGTAAATAAAGGTTATGCACTTCCCTCTCCTCCACATGGTTGGATTTTGTCTATTCATTCTTCCCTGCTGGCAGATCAATATGCAATTTGCTCCTTTTCAGACATTTCTGACAGGGTTAGAGGTTTACTTTTACAAATGGGCACAACTTGTTTTTACAGTGTACAGTATGGGTGTTCTGACTAACATACGGACTTACTTCAGTCCCCATTTCCATTCACATTAAACAGGAGATTTAAAGCAGGATCTTGGAAGATTGTCAGTGACAGAGGAATGATTAACTGTATGGTCCTGGAGATGCAGGAATATAGCATGTCTCTGATAATGAATCCGCACATATCCTGCCTTTTGGGTTTCCGAGCAGAAAATGTTCTCTGTGATCCTTACTTTAGCTTATGGGACTTACCTGTCTCATAGTGATCACCTTCTCCAGCGATAGGTCTATCTTTTTTCCCATGTGTATTGTGGAAGAAATGTTAAGGTAGACCTCAGCTGTTTGAAGTACCGCAGAGTATATCACTGTTGAATATTGCATTCATACAGGATCCAATCTCAGACACCGATCTCAGGATCCAGCCCTATGTATGATACGTAGGGCAGGATTGTGACAATCATCTTAAAAACAAAGAGTATAAGCAATCTTACAGAAACTGAATTATCCACTGACATTAATCTCAAGATGTTTTCTAGGATTGCTTTTCCTACTATGCTGCATTGTAAAATGGAAGTCATGTCAGAGATTACAGACTTGTTTTAAGGTAATAGAACATATAGTTATCTTGATTGCAGTAACCATCCATTTTTTGCTATGCTTACTTATTGACATCCTTTGCGTCTTAATGGCTGAAGCACACTAATTATACATACATTTTTTATTCATGATTGTTACAAATCCAGGTGTACCAGAACATTACTATAATAATAATAATAATAATCATTTTTGCTAATAAGAAATTAAAACAACGCTGTTAAGTGTTAAAATTATACTGGAAAATTCTCTTAATTTTCTATAAAAATCCAAAGTCAATATGAAATATTTAAGACAATTTTTCAAGTACACAGTGAATCACTGCATAAACTGGTATAAGGAATATACATGGGGTTAATGGAGTTTAAGCAAAAATGTCTTTAATTATGGATTAAATTAAATTACCCTTTTCATAATAACTTTGTAAACAACAAGTTGGGATCACTGGAAATGTGCTGTGGTTTTTAAACTCCTAAACAAACCACCATATATATTGCCTTGGTATGTAATGAATAAGTAAGTGATATTTTTATTAAATAAACTCGCAGTTTTCCTATATGTATGAAAAAAGCATAACTCTGCCCTCAGTGAGGACTGTCCAGTTATGCCACAGGCGGCAGGCACTCTGGTCTGTCCAGCCCAGGCCTTCTAGAAGAGCCTACAGTACTAGTTACTGTTTTCCAGCATCTGGGAACCGGATCCCTTAAACCAATTTAATGGATCTGGTTCCCAATAATGCACCACCCGGCAGCGCAACATTGTGACGTCAGCACCACTGCAAACCCACAACTGTCAACTAATATTATTCCCTATGGAAATAAGCAGCACTGTTTATACCAGCTTTAGTAACAATGCAGAGATATGGACGAAAGCAGGAACATTGTACAAATACTATTCTGATTTTGAATTGTTGTGCTTTATTTTCTATCTTCTATTTTTAAAAGTGTCCCTTGTCATCCAAGCGGGGTGACTTTATTAAAGCACTGATCTACACTGATTGATATTAATACATAAATTGAAGCCAGAAAGTGATGTATTCCCCAAAATAAATCATTAGCACGTATTTTAAAGATATAAAACCCTTTTTTTCTTTTTCCCACCTACAGGAAGTACAGGTTTCCTGCCTTAGACTAGTGCTCAGGGACTCACATCACCTTAACAAATGATATTCTTTCATGTTTAGGATATACACTGTTTGCTACAAATCATTATCTAAAATGTCACGAGTCCTTCAGCAGATACAACAGATAGGATGTAATGACGTTGTGCGTTGATGTTCTTGCATGTCCCTACTGTATATGACTGGGTTTTCTGCACTTTGCCTCCCCTGTATCAATTACTTTCAGGATAGAGAATGTGCCTTATTAATTGTACTTAAATTCAATAGTAGTTTGTTGAAGAAATAGGTTTGAAATATGGTTTACAGTTATAAAAAAAAAGAGGAAACCGTTGTCTGATAAGATATAAAGACACAGGAAACCATGAGGTTTTAAAGTGCATAATTACTCAAGTCTGTTTAACTAGTTGTATGCCACATATTACTTTGTCACTGGTAAAAACACATTTTGTACAACATTATAAGAATTTTAGTTTTAAAATAAGTACTTGTGACATCTGACTATAAGTGTGACATTAATAGGTGCTACACAAATCATTGTAGGACTTGGATTTGGATAATTCTTTCTTGGGTAAAGCATTCCTTATTTTATGTTATCCTAAAATAGAAAAGGGCATATTAATCATAATCCAACAGTGGATAACACATTGATACTTGCAAATACTTACATTCTGCCTGGTCACCTTCTTGCAAATGACATGGAATGTTCTACAAGATCGCAAAATGTCACATTATGACTATCAAAGTCCTATTGAAATTCTTCATATTACATATATTTTCCATAATATGTATATGTAATATGTATATGTTACTGTAGCTTCCAGGTCTGTCCACTCAAACCTCTTTGTATGCTAAGCACCTTCACAACTCCCTTCTGACCTTCTCTGACATATTTTGATGGGTTTGGAATCTCACAGAACTTAGAAAATAGATAGTGGGAAATTCAGAGTGAAATGAAATTAAATGCTCTGGAGCACAGCATGGTATGAGTTTTGCTGGAAGAAATACAACCCAGTTCTCTAACTTTTATAATTGCTACCTTCTTAAGTCAAAATATACATTTACATAGAAATTGAAAGTGTTGACTGATAAGCCCCCCTGGCCTACCCATGCGTTTAATATTCAGTAAAACATTAGCTTTATCTTATGATATTAACACATCTCATCTGTCTGTCTGTCATTCAGTTCAATTATTGAACAAGCTCTAACTACCTGTGTGCAGAAAGTCCTTCAATAAATAAAGCAAACATTTAGATGTTTGGCACCTTTTAACATTACCTATACAATTTTCACAAATAGCAGGCAGACAAAATGTATTGTAAGTCACCACCTAGAAGTCTTGAACAATTAAAGAAGCTGATAAACAGATTCCATTTATCACTAATTACTGCTTTATGAATCTTGACCTCCATAATATTTCCATAATAAGTCCATAACCCTATCACAGTAGTTTATGGGTGATGGTTATATGACAGTGCTGTGGCAGATCATCTTATCAATCACACTGTTAAACAATGATTTAGTCACAGGGCACAATAGCCCTCCTTGTGGATGTGTCTCTGACAGCAGCAGGGGGGGTTTCACCCACTGTGTCATTTTATGATTTCTGGAAAATAGCCCACTTGTGAATTCTGAAAAAGTCTAACTACTCCATATACTGAAAAAATGGGAACCATAAATAACTTTATAAAAGCATTGGATCATTTGCCTACCTGAAAAAGAAAATCTGAGGGTCAGTGAGACAAAGTTCAAAGAGGGCTTTAACTGCATCTAGCTTGCAGTTCAACAGCTGTTCATCGAGCCCTCAGCACTAAGAGGCATGAGAGGCAACAGGCTCTCAGTTTGGGGAGCCAGGGGTACAACAATTCTCCCCTCGTCTGCTGATGCTTCTAGCCTTGCACGTTTCTTCCCTGAGAGAGGGCATACAGGCCTCAGACAGCCATTTTGGGCCTGCTATGTGCTGAGAACTGGCCTGTGGCACAGTGACCCGGTGCTGGTGGCAAAAAAACGCAACTCTGAATAGCGCGCAAAAAAACGTCTTGCGTCTTGATGGAATTCTTTTTTTTTTTTTTTTTTAAATCCTTTATGGCAAAACTGAGGGAACAATGTAAAATGAATGTATTGTATTTGCTTATTTGGTCAACCTAAATATAATAAATGACCTGACATTACATTTTATACTTTTTATTCTTCATTTATTTTTCAATACCATAAATAACTTTAACCCATAAAATGAAGATGTTATAGGACTATTGTCATTTCCCTAGCATTATCAAAAAACATTTACATAATATTATACAGTCCCACAGAACTCGGTAGCTGGTAACAATGATAATGTATATTATTTCACTGTTTTGACTGTCAATAAAAAGTGCATAAAAGTCAACATTGTCCAATATAAAAGCTGGTGCACGAGAGATGACACATCAAAGATGCAAGCACTGCACAAAACACAAGTTTACAGGCCAGGGAACACTTCCTACATCTATTGAAAATGATCTGCAAAGTATAGGAAATAGACCAGTTGCACCATCCCCAAGCAGCCACAAGAAAAAAGCCGCAGATGGATAATAATCGCAATGCACAGTGCTAAATGTAACAGTTCTGTGTGCATGCGCAGTGCAAAAAAACGCACAGGCCCACATTCCGACGCAATGCGCAACTTAGGATCAGCTCCATGATGGGCAAACACAGTACTCAAGGCAACAAATCTGCACTTCAGAACCTGTCCTCCCCTCCCACTGATGTAGATTTACCCCTGACACCAACCATTGTTCATGTACAAATCTTTCTGCTTTAGAATTAACGAGCATGGCTTAGACTATTTCTGATATTATTCTGCCTCAAATTGATAATAAAATTCACTGCTTGCAATCGTTATTTGTTTCCACCATGACTAAGATTGATTCTAATACCCAGTGGATCGCGGCGGTAGAGACTATGATTAGTGAGTCTGGAACAGGAGTGGTTCCGGTTCAAAGCCACCCACTCCTATTATTTTTAATCACTTTATTTCATAACTTTATATCGCTGGTTCTTATTATTTTAATTTTAATATTTGGCATTAACCCGCTGTGTGGTACACAAGTTTTATTAGGATGTAATAAATGGTATATTTTTACTATTTGTGAGGGTGTGATAGGAGATTTTGTGTGTGTATAATCTTATACATGCATGATTGATTAGTGGAACAGGACAAGAAATCGATTTTTCCTTGTAGATACAAGGGCAGCCGTTCTGTACTAACCTCTTATTTTGATCTACCTATCCCTAGGAAAAAGGTAGTGGGAGTCAGACGCAGAACTACCATGGGGTGGCCGGTGCAGGGCACTGATACCCATTCTGAAACAGTTGCCTACTAACATAGCGCTGGTCATTCTACCAAACATTACATCTCACCTAAGGGGGAGCTTAAGCATTGGTCTGCAGCAGTTCATTAATGAACTCTCTATATCTGGTGCATATGATGTCACACAAGGGTGGTAGGCTGATTCAAAACTTAACACTAGAGCACCAAGTGCATGAACTTTGTGCTCTAGTGATGAACAGGGCCGGGTTAACAATGGGGCTGATGCAACTACAGCCCCAGGCCCCATTGTTAATACGGCCCATTCCATTAGAAAAACTCTGACTGCTGACATCATGTACTCCTCCTCCAAGTTGTACAGATCAGCCTGTCACACACAGGCTCTGAAGATCTTCTATTAGACTGTGTAAAGTGCTGCTGTGTCTGTAAGCACTATACACAATCAGAAGCGATGCAAAAGGCTACAGATTGGTCAGATTCCCACTCCCCCTCTTACCCTCTTACCTCTCCCTCCCCTTTACTTCTTTCCTTCCCTTCTCAACTCTCCATACTTTCCTTATCTCCAGTATCATCTCTATCTCCTCTACCCTCTACACAAGAGGAAGTGCACCATCTAAGTGACAGGAAGAAAGGTAATATCTTTCTCTGTTTATTTTTCTGTTGTCCCTGTGTACTATCTCTCTCTGTCTCTCTCTCTCTCTCTTTTCTGTCTCTCCCTTTGCTTTATCTCTCTCTATTGTTTCTCTTTCTGCTGTCTCTCTCTGTGCTGTCTCTCTCTCTCTCTCTCTCTCTGGGCTGTCTCTCTTTCTCTCTGTGCTGTCTGTCTCTATCTGGATTTTCTCTGTCTGCTCTCTCTCTGTTGTCTCTCTTTTGAAATTTTTCTACTGTTTATGCCTCATGATATACAAAGGGTGGGCGTAGAAAGCAAAACACTAGATGAAGCAGAGTTTAGTGTTCAAGATACACATGATTGTGCAGAGTACTTGAATTAGTCTTTCACTGCAAGACCTGACATATGTGACACCACACTAGATGAGGCAGACATGGCACTATACACAGATGGAAACTGCCATGGCTACGCAGTAGTAGACAATGAAAGAAGGCTGAACCTCATGTACTACGTCACTCTGTGCAAGTAGCTGGTAGCCCTTGGGAGGGCATGTGATATAGCTGAGGGGACATCAGTTAATATACACACAGATTTGAGATACACTTCTGGGGTAGTACATGATTTTGGGGCCCTGAAGAAATGCAGAATTTTCTTGATGGCAGCAGGAACATCTATAGCACATGCCAGACAAATCAAAGCCCTATTTACAGTAATACAGTAACCTTTTAAAGTTGCAGTGATCGAGTGTTACTGGAAAATTAAAGAGTACATGAAGCTGCTAAGAGGGTGGCAGCAACATCATTAGAACCATCACAAGTGACTAAATTTACCGTATGTGAGGCTCTCACCATATAGAGACTAATTGAAATGCAAGATTTGTGTTCTTCACTGGAAAAGGCTGTATGGAAGACAAGAGCATGAAACCTAGAGCCCAAAGGGTTCTGGAAAGATGGACAAGGGAAGCCAGTGTCTCCCAGAACAAACCTTCCAGCTCTAGCCATAGCAGCACATGGTTGGTCTCATTTGATTAAGAAAAGTATGTCTAGACTGGTAATATTACATTGGTGGGCAACAGGATTTCTAGAATTGCCATTTGACAAGGTTAGATCGTGTTTTATATACCTAAATAAAAATGTTGGTAAGTCAAGATCAGTATAACCATCCCATATCCTGCCTAAAGAAGGTCCTTTCCATGTAATACAAATTGATTTTATCCAAATGCCACCTTGTAAGAATTTAAAGTATGAATGTGTGTGTTGATCTGTTTTCCCATTGGGTAAAAGCTTACCCATCAACATCTAATACTGCTACATTTACCACTAAGAAACTAGTCCTGGACCTAAATTTACTAAGCAGGGAGATTGATTGCCAATAGCAATCTATCAGATTCAAGTTCTCAGTTTCTTTTTACATACTGGAAAATGTAAGCTCGAATCTGATTGCTATGGGCAACATCCCCACTTTTCAATCTCCCAGCTTAGTAAATTTAAGCCTAAGAGTTTATGTGTAGGTATGTTATTCCTAAGGTTATTGAAACTGATCACACCAAGAGCTTCTCTTAACTTATACCCTTATGAGATTTTGTTTGGACTGGAACCTCATCCTCCCCCATTTGTTCATGTACATTATGAATATAAATTGAAAGAATTGTGTCATCATAAAACTCGTACATCACCAATAATAATGAAGACCCACGCAATGTTATTGACCATAAGATGGAAGAAATTTGGCTGTTAAAATTTGAACTTTGTAGGCCACATAATGCTTCCATGTTCTTGGTGGGAGAGGAAATAGCAAGTTGGGTCTCTTGGGTAAACCCAGTTAATTGTTTTTCAGGTTTAAGTGATTGGGTGAGAGCAATGGCAAAGTGGTATTAAATCTTTTTGTCCTGGTAATTAGCAAAATTATGGTTAAAGGGTTAAGCCTAAAAATTATTATATTTTGCTATTTTGAGGCGTAGACTTAAGAAACAGGAGGAGATAATGAATGTGATAGAAAGGGAAGAACAAATACCTGATTAATTATTTTATGATATATAGCGTGAGCTTCATTAAGTGATGTTTATGGGTACTATCAAAGTGTGGTAAGTTAAAGTTCAAATAGGATTTGTACAAATAATTAAGAAATGACTTAATAGTGTCTTTGTGTGGATGCAATGTGTTGCAATAGCAGACAAAGATCTTGGATCACTGCATACATTTGTGACAAACATATTTACATCTGTGTACATAATAACAGAAATATGTGTACAAGCTTAATGACTATGGAAAAAATTTTTGTTCTGAATAACATATTGTATTTTTATTTCTGGATCCAACTGTTTGGGTGAGGCATAGTTATCATGTCATGAGTTCTAATAGTATCTTAGGATTAGTAGTATAAAGTTATGTAATACACTTCATGTTTTAATAAAATGTTTGCATGTTATGATGTTACATAGATTATGTAGTTTAATGTGCATGTCTAAATAATTAGAATGCATTGGTAAGATTCAACTGAAACTGGTTTACACACCCCTATCCAGAGGAACAAGGGACTGAGGACATCACCATTCAAGCTTCGAGGTCAAAGGCCACATGACCTGCAGAACCAATAACAAAGACGTGAACGCATCATCTCTGCATAGTGTATAAAGTAATGCTCTGGAGGTTATGTGCTAAGGTTAAGAGCTGTCTTACGGGACACTTTTAGATTGACGTTGATCTGTTGCTATAACCAGGATCATTTTATTGAAGTTGAGTAATTTTATTTTGCATGAGAATATATACAAGTATGTCAGGAATTTTCTCAGGCATACCTGGATGACATCACCATCTTCAGTGAGACCTGGGAGGAGCATCTACAGCATGTTACATGGGTGTTAGCCAGGATTAGTAAAAGACCAAACAAATGGCAGACAGGTTTGGCACAGGCGATGTACCTTGTGGATGTAAACGACATGTCCAAGCAAAGATTGAAGCCATCTTAAACTGGCCTCACCCATTAACCAAAAGCAAGTACACGCTTTCCTGTGGACGATGCTGTACTACCCCAGGTTTGTCCATTAGTATAGAACTATTGCCAATTCCTTGACAGACAAACAACCAAACATTATGTCAGTTCAGCTGAAGAACAGCATTTCCCCATTTCCCTGTGCTAACACCCCGACTTCCGAGGGTGATTCATTGTGCAGGCTCATCCTTCAAATTGTGGATTGGGAGCTGTGCAAAACCAGGCAGGGTAGGATGGGTGTGAACAATCCAGGGTTTATCTGTCAGGAGAACTAGTTGATTCAGCAATGTTATATATGTCATCATCAAAAGTAAGTGCCTGGCCATAGTTTGGGCATTGCAGATTTTGACTACAGCCCACTGCAGGTGACAATGGACGTTACTGAGTTGGAGTTTGACCTTCCAACTGGAGGAGGAATGTGAAAAAGCCGACTCTGTACTTGTTTCGCCTTTGGTTTAGTCATGGCTAAGCCACAAGGCAAAATGCGTATTGGGAGGTAAGGGAAGTGCACTTCGGTCTCCCTAGAATTTTATTATCTTTGGAACCACTTTTTATATGCCCTGAATGTATGAATACAATATATGCATTTTTGATTGTAGGTGTGGATGGTATATGTAGGACTATTTTATTTTTTTTGTTACTGGTTGATGTTTAATTTTCTGTATTAGCAATGGATTGCTGCTAGTTATTTATTGCCTCTCCACAGTACAATGTGTAATAATTAGGAGTCACTGGGGGGATTTCAGTAAAGGGCGATTTGATCAAATCGACAAATGGAATCAATTTGCTTGTCGAATTAACCTTTTCGCTATTTACTAACTGTCGATTTGGTCTGAAATCCCTTGTGTGGCTGTCAATTTCAAATCCCCATTTTCAAATCGCCATTTCCCTAGACAAACCATTGACTCTTAACTGGGATAATGTCTGATTATGTTTTATAGGGTTATATTGTGTGCTGACTGTGCATTTTCCCTTTTACCCATCTTTTATTTTGTAAAGTGTTTATATTTTATTGTCATGTTGCATCTGTATTTGTGGCAAACAAAAACATAAACTTTTCATTTATATGTTACTTTATTTGGCAACAAATACTGATGCAACATGACAATAAAGATGACAAAACAGACACTTCTGACCCAGTATTAATGTGCCAGGTAATTGTCTGTTGATCATTTTACTACAGCAGTACCAGGGATTTCTCGACAAGGATGATATAGCTGTAAATTCTACATGGCAAATTGAAATCCCTGGCAAATAATGGCAAATTCGACATGGGTTTCAGCTCAAATACCCAAAACCATTTGCCATCATTCACCAGGGATTTGAAATACTACAAATCACCATGCTTTGGCGATTTCAAATCCTTGGCGAATGATGGCAAATTAAAATCCCACATCAATTTAACATTTACTGAATTCCCCCCACTGTATGTGTGATAATTATTTCGATCCCTTTTCCCAATAGATATATCACATTATTGGGGCAAAAATCTCTGGCCTTGCAGCTGGTAGGCACTTTGGGCAGGTATATCAACTAAGTGTATATAATGTGAAGATTTTATAACAATGTAAATAAAGGTTATATTTTATTGGATACTAGATTGAAATATGATTTCATTACACTTTAATAGATGTTTTGTCTGGGAATCTTCTCCATATGAGTGCGGACGTTGACTACCTTTTGCTCTTGTTTTTCAATTAATTATGTACATAACACATTAGAAATTCTGGCGCTCAACTTAAAACTGATTCCAAGATCTTTCTGTGACAGTGCAAAGAGTAAGTAAATTGAACTTGGATTTAAAAGCTGCTCACACAATGAGGCGACTTGATCCCTACAAAAACTAGTAAAAAGGAAGGATTTAGGAGCACTGAGAAGTCAAGTTACAGACCTTTTATTAAAACGATATAGATACAGAAATATTTAAACTATGTAAATACAATAAAATATCATTTAAAATAAAAATTGAACAGTATTGTATTGAACACAAATCCTCATGGGTTAGAGTCATGGGTTAGAGTATTGTAATACAAGATAAGGATTCAAAAGGATTTTGAGAGCTCTCATTCAGATTATATCTCCAATCAAGTTATAAGCTGTATTGTCCCACATTCAAAAGGATGGTGAGTATGTGGTATAAAAACAGCAATTCAAAAGTCACGTAAAGTAAAATAAGGATAACTGTATGAATTAGGTTTCTGTAGTTGGATACGTTCACAACTGTAGGTTCAGAGTCCAAATCTCTGGGGTAGTGTAGGTTTGAATCGGAAAGCTATGTCCGATGAGGTGGCTGCCGCGAGTCTCGATTACGCTGTGTAGAGCTATAGTGGTGTTTTGGCTGACTGCAGGAGGAATGCTATGACTATTTGTTAGATAGTGTGGGGTTAGATAGACTCAAGAGGCAGTAGATTATATAGATCTGCCTTGAGTCTTGTCTCCTCCTTGAGTCTTGTCAGGCTCAATCAGTGTCCTGGAGCTCACCGCAAGCCAACTTCTTTACAAGTGTTGGAGACTTATAAAGGAAGCAACTTGGAATCCACATTTAATTATCCTCTCTGATGAAACCCTTTTGGGAGAAACGCGTAAAAGACTTTTTTGAACACCACTGACTCTGACTGAATTTATCTCCTATTTAACAACAAAAGGACCCATAAAGAAATATCCTTTTGAATGTGGAACAAGACAGCTTATAATTTGATTGGAGATATAATTTGAATGAGAGCTCTCAATATACATAATAGCTTAATCATGGATGGAGCACAGTGGGGAAAGATCTTGTATTGTGTTGGATTTTGTTTATACCCTTGCTTAGGTGGTGTGTTCAGGGACTGTTGGTTAAGTCCCTTTAGAAGTCCATTCCATAGCTGCTTTATAGGGGGTGTAGGTCCAATATTACCATCTTAACTATAAATGGTATACAGATGGATACATAATGAATACAGATTGAATTTTGAATCCTGACACTAAGAAAGCTAAACATTACAGTGTTTTGGTTTTAGATCTTTGACTTGCTTGGAGTCATGTACAGTCCATCTTAATTAAGCAGACAAAACAAAATAAATTAAAATGAAACACGTCTTAACACACACAGGCACACAGACAAGCATACATTAAAGTCAGGTAGCTAATGTGGCAAGGTTTTGTCTTGTGTGTCTTTTCCTGTCAATACATCAATAGAAATTGCACAACAGATGGTACTCAGACAGTGCTCCAAGGCATGGACAGACTCCAAGAGCTATTTCACAGGGGTCATTTTTGTGCACATATTGATTTTTATTTTTTTTTTACAATTACTTTTGGAAAGTCTAATTAGTTACTTTTATTTATAATTTACTAATGAATATTCAGCAAAAATATGGGCAGTAGGATTTGGATGAATGTCAGTACTTTCTTGGCAGTAGTTATAACTATGCAAATATATTGATGATTTTGTGCTTTTTATTTGTTTAACTGCAATTTATATTTAAATTTACAGATTACCTGGCAATAAGCAGAACAGTGTTTTTGTCATTGTAATCCAATTGCATACTGTCATTTTTATAAATTCCTGTATCAGTTTATTGGTTGCCAAAGGCACATACTATGGAAAAACTTCATAGTTCTATAGCACTTTTTGTAAGGAGAACCATGAAAACTAGCAAATGCCATTTCCATGAGTGGTCAGATTAATCTTCTTTATCTCATTTCACTACACTAGTATCTTCTCTCCTACCCCACTCCTACACAGGCCCTGATCAACCAATAGGCTGATCGGGCTGTTGCAATTTCTGGTTTTAGTGAGTGTGTTTTGGCGAGGAGGTATAGGAGATGGTTGGAGAGACAGAGAAGGTAGTGATTCTAAATGATTTCTGAGTGATATTGAGTGCTTGTTTTTGTTAGGTGATTGTTTGTGTGACTGGGTGACTGTTTGTGTGACTGGGTGACTGGTTGTGTGACTGGGTGATTGTTTGTGTGACTGGTTGTGGTGCGTTGTCTTTGTAATTGTTTTTGTAAGTAAAAAAAAATTAGGGCTAGTGGGAGTAGGGAGGACACTGCAGACAAGGATAGTGATCACCAGGGAAATTGAGTCAGTTATTCCCATCATGCAGAGCTGCTTGGCACCAACCACCTTAAAACTTCCCATTGGTGTAAGAAGGAGCTGTGGCTGCAGGTATTGGCTGCAGTCAATGCTGTTGGAAGGTCCAAGCGGGACATCTGAAACAGCTGGAAGAGGTGTTCGGATATCAAGAGGGACCTTCAGAAGAAAATATCTGAAGAAAAAAAGCAAGCCAGGAAGACTGGTGGAGGACCACGAGCACCAATAACGTAACTGGAATATGAGGAGCAGCTCTGGAGTCTCCTCCCACCCGAAGCTCTGGAGGGGATTCCACAACAGGACACAGACATTCAGGAGGAGGATGGTAATTATCTAATTTTTACATATCTATGTAAATGTAACCGTTTGTCAAATGTGTCAACGTTTGTCAATGTTTGTCAAATGTGCAAACATTTTTATTGTTTATATTGTTGTTTAACAGACAGTGATTATGATTCTGTTGTTGGTCCTTCCAGCATGGCTCCTCGTAGGCCATTGGTTCCTTCATCCCGCTCCTCTATGGTAGCAAAGCATTTCCTGTGCCTGCTAAATTCTGGAGAACCTCTCCTGCAGCACCTAGACCTCTTCCGGCAGTTGCCTCTGCACCTGGCTCCGCTTACTTATCTGCCCGCCTCTTCATTGCCTCTCGCTCTGTGTCTTCCAAGAGCATGGTTCCCAGCATCAAGAATCATTTGCTGTGGAAGGAGGTATGTAGCAATGATTTTTAACACATATCATACAGCATAATGTCATCTGTTCACATGTAAACCTTAGGTCATTATGTCACACATGGTTATGCTTTTGAAAAACATGTGGGTACAACTAATAAATTGCCATCTAAAAACCAGATACTACATAGTGTTTAGCAGTTGGCACATAACAATGTAATGCTAAGTTTGCTGTGTTTCTTACATTTTATTTAAGAAACAATTAGGATGAAATCATTTTGTGCTTTAACAGCGTATGCTATAAAATATAACTTTTTACCCTCACATTCTCTATTCAATACCTGTATCATGTGAGTATGTATATGACAATAATATGTAATTGTTTTACAAAGTTAATTAACTAATACACATACATCTTTCAATCAAATGTTCATCTTCTGAAATGTCGGAAATGTCTTTGAGAATGTAGCTACCGGGCCAACACAGAGTACTGAGGAGTTTGTTCCATGGCTAAAGATTGTCCAGTACCTGAAATGGCAGATGCCGGTAAGCTTTATTGCGTGTACAGTACACATATGGAAATACATTGAAAATACTGTTATTTTTTTACAACACGGTTACCTGAAATCATTTGTACATTTTACGTTTCCTGTGTTTGTTGTTGCTGCAAATCTGTTTACCAGTGGATGTGTTTTTTCAAAGAAATCATTAAGGAACAACTCACCATCTGTGTAAAAAGGAGAAAAAACAATTATACATCATAAAAACATTGTTTTTAAAAATTGAATTCACTTATGATGGAAATGGGAAAGTGATTTTTATAAAAATAAAATACCATAATAATAATAATACCATAATAAAATACCAATACACACATAGGTACAGTTGCCTTGTGATTTTATTTACGCAACCATTATTGCAAATATTTGTATTTGTATTATTTGTATTATTGTAAAAATATTGCCTGAAACAGAATAATGTGATGATCAAATTTCTATGTTTACAATGTCTACCATAATGGCAAAAAAATGGAGTTAAAAAACTACTGCAATTTGTGTATTATAATTTTGTTGTTTTTTTCTCCACATGTCACATTTCTGACCTGTGAAAATACCATAATTAGACGATGAGGATTAATGAATCACGCATTCTTGACCCACCAACTGGAATGGAGACAATACCAAGGACCTCAACTCCTGTCGCATTACAGGCATCACAACCGCACACATCCTCAGAATCAGGTCCAACACCCACTAAACGGAATAAAAAAGCAATGTTGGAGGAATTCCAACGCCAGTTCATACGCCATCAACACTGTCACAATCACAACAAAATGCCTAACAGCGGCCCTTTCTTTGGGTTTAAACCATGTGAAACATCTTGACGAACAGCTCATCCAAAGTGCAAATGCACAGACAGCAGCCTTGGAAAGAATTACCTCTAAACTACAAAGGCAATGTGACCTTCCACCATCAACAATAACTAGCCCAAATGGCAATGTCATCTAAAAGTACCCTAACAACAACTCCAGGTACAACACCCTCGGGTTCACCAATGCTACGTGGTCCACATACCAGTGGTGGATGTTCTTGTGCTCCTTGGCCACAGCAACAATTTTCCTCTATGAGAAAAAGAAGCAAGGATTAGATCGTCTGCATCAGAAAAAACATTTGAATTACCAATAGCAAGCCAGCTAAATGTTGGAAGTTTAAACACATAAAAAAAATGTGTCCACTTTTTCTTGACAAGTTGATTTAAAAGTCACACACTCGTTCAGTTATTTAAGTTCCAAATTGGAATACATTTTTTGTTTTTGAATTAAAAAATCTCCTTTTTAAAAAAAGCCGTAACATTTAATTTTATACTCACGTGTCCAAAGGTCCAAAGAATCTATCAGAATACACTAATTGCATTTAAAGCCAGGCAGCTTTTCAATGTAACATTAAGGGGTCTTAATGATGTACAAGGAGACTTGTGTAGTACATTTCAAAATTTTACATTTGAAATATTTAGCTTTATAGAAAAAAGGTGTTGACAATCCAGTTACGTGTCTGTATCCCTGACATACTGTGCTCCTGGTTAGGTGACTCACTAGCTCCTGTACATCTCGTTATATTGTGCAGGAGTGTGTTGTGTTGTGCAGGAATGTCAGGATGCAACAGCAGTATAATTAGCCAGAATTTCACCGGCTTTAAACTGATGAGCAAGGGCTGACTGATTTAGGATATAGTCTTCATGACAAGAGCTGGGAAAGCTGGCATAAACACTTATAATTCTCTGTTTATCTGCACAGACCACCTGTACATTGAGGGAGTAATAATGATGTCTATTGCAATATACAAAATACTTCCCTTTTGTGTGGTCTCAGCGCAATATGAGTGCAATGTATGGCTCCCAGTACAGATGGAAAACCTGAGATCTCATAGAATGCCAGTTTCAGCTCTCGCCACTCTGCATCCTGGCTGCTTAGCGCCCGCATCATTCTTATTCTTATTCGAAGTCGATCTGCGCAAGGCTGGCTGGTGGAGGCGCAACACTGAATCCGGTCCTATGTCCCAAGAGCCACAGTTAATATCTCCTACTCATCTTCATTTTTAAGAGCAAGCTTCTCTGCTCATTTAATTTCCCCGGATCTTCTTGCGTGCCTGCATTTTAAATCATAGGACTGATCTAGAGTTGCATTTACACTTTTTTAGTGCAAGTGTAGAGCTGAAAAAATCCATATTTTAAGGTGAATGGTGCATATTAATTAATTAGTTCATTTTATTTTATGCTGGTAGAACACTTTTCTTTTCCACAAACCGAATAGCTTTGTTTCATTTTTAAATTAGTGTAAATTTAGGAAACCTTTCAGCTTTTGATTTGATTTCGCAGTTTATATTTGCCTCCCTCTGCAGTTGAAGGTTTTGCAAAGGTCTAAACTTGCGGCTGTTTAGCTCTTATTCCCAAACTCTGGATCAGCCCCCATTCCCTTATGTTATCGCAACTAATTCTGCTCCTTCTGCTGATTACACAGCCAGGAACCAGCAAGAGAAAGCAGAAGTTCCCATACTGTGTTGATAGACAGTATTTTCTAAGCAATACATTTTCATTTACATTAACTTAAAAACCCATGGTCAGTCAAAAGTGACAGAGCAACCTAAGCAAGGCTACCTCCAAATTGGGTGTCAGAAATACCCACAAAGCACTAAGAAAAAATAATTTATTTCTACAACTATCTCATATTACTGCAAATATTAGCAGGATCATCCCCCAGTTGTGCAAAATTAGATCAACCATAGTGTTATTGACAATTAAGAGCCAGACAATAATCCAATGATAAGCCTAACCCTAACAGGGGTGCCAAGAGAAATTTTGGGACCTGGTACATCAACTTCCTCTGGTCACCTCATATTTAGTAATCACAATTTTTTTTCCAACATAGTGGCGGGATGCCGTTGCCTTGCATATCTTTACACCACTGGGAACATGGCATGACCCGCAGTGGAGTACTCTGATAAGTCCTCATCCAGTATCCATAGAGATTCTTTTCCTGTGCCTCCAGTACTAAACAAGCACACTTCCACTATCCCTCCACTATGTGCCCCCCATTGTTGGAGTGTTTATGCCAGTTGCTCCTTTGGTCACTTGTGGGGCGCATGCCCAAATCACAGGTCTTAATTGTCATAGTCAAGGTGTAATTTGGTGAGTTCACATATTCACTCAATCACTCAATCTTAGAGGTCAGTGCCATTCTTCCACTGTACCACAATGGACACTTCTGAGTCAGTGCAATGAATAATCCTATCCCTAGAGCCTTTGTCTATTAGTATTAAATCTGTCAAGTTAGTTCTGCGGAATGTCTGTCCTCTAGAACCGGTGTCTGAGACTGACCGATTTTCTAAATCACCAGTCTGTTCTGCTCTCTCCTCGAGACATGGGGGTCATTTTGCCCTACCTTCAAGTTGCCCAACCTAAGCCGCCTTGCCTGATGTCTAATGCTGTAACACTATTTCTGATGGCATGTGAATCGATTACCTGTGTCCTCACCAGTATCACTAATTCCTCAGTGCCATGCCCGTACACGTGAATCAGCAATGGCATCTCCCTTCAGGAAGTCCTCTTTTGACCCTATTATTCTCCTGTTTCTCCTGCCCCCAGTGTCTCCAGCATCCCTGTTCTCCTGCCCATTTCTCTTTTTGTGGCTTTGACTTCTTATGTGTGACTGGTTTGTTTTTTGTGTAATCCCTAATCTTTGTTCCATGTCTTTATATGTTTTTGACTGCTTCTTCCCAGTGTGCATTCCATCCTACATTGTGTGTGAAACTTGTATGTCTTCCCTTCTCGCTTCGTAGGATTTTTTATTTTCAGCTCTTTTATTATTAGTGCTGAAATATCCATCAGCAGTGCCCTACAGTGGTAGCGACCTGCTAGGAATCTACAGCTCAGAGTAACCCTGAAGACTTGGCTCCTTGTTACACACCACACACTGGCATACCACAATGATAACACCCAAGTAGCCTCACGGTGCTGTCCTCTCCTTTGGCATCTAAACTATATTTTTCCTGATTGCAGGAAGGCGGTTACAGTCTTGAAGTCCAAGCTTCTAAGTAATCTTTTTTATATGAAATCACAATTTTTGGCTTGCACTGACTTTCAATCGTTATAATGTCAGAGAGAAGAATCCATCCTGACACAAGGAAGCTTCATTCCTCTTTTAAGGCCACAATTAAGTTCAGAATTTACTGCATCTGCCCTCTAAGGCAATGTGTCAGTACAGGGATAGATGATCTTTATTAAAACTAATGGTTTTCCAGTTGTAAACACCCCATTTCTAAACATACTTGTGTCTCAAACAATTGGAAAATGATTGACAAGTCCTAGAATGAAGAGTACACAGTGGGATTTCACTGTCAGAATGAAAAAAAGTTCCGTTCAGTTTCCATGGCTACAGATGTCGCTAGGGAGTGTCATTCCATAACAACCTACTAGCCAAATATCAGTAGTGTGTTTCTCTTTTATGGACAGATGTCTGCAAAAATCTTCTCTCAAACAGCGAAGACTAAAACTGTATACACACTTGTAAAATCCTATAGAGATGAAAGTCCCAACTAGACTTTTTACAAAGTTCTAGAGAAACCAGAGGTTGCAGATTAATGCATACACACCTGTCTAATCTGTGATCAGCATCTGCTGAAATGATTGGTTCACTGTACACATCCTTCCAACTTGTTGGCTTGTGCGGCTGCCTCCTCAGGATCCAGAGTTACTTAGGGCTTAATCTGTAGGCAGGATGGGAAAGGGTGGTGGATAGGGCAGACATTGAAATAATATGGAAAGGACTGGGTTTAGTCTTGTGCTATATAGAGTTAAACAACTTCAGTTTGGCACTCACATTTGGATATCTGTACACATGAGAGGAGTGATAACCCTTTGCACACAATACTGTGTGCTATCCTGAATACTGTGGGAGTCCAGATGTGTTCACAGCTCTGAGCAGCACCCTAAACAGTGGTCTAGATCAGGTCCTGACTAATGCTTTTAATTCCGAATCCCTTCAGTTAATTTTCATTCATTACAATCTACACTATTCAGCTGTTCAACTAGTACAACTTGATTATTGGTATTGCAGCATTATCTGTAAATTGGAAGCCTGCTCTATGTGACTGGCCCTGTTAAAATAGGCAACCACATCTGGAGGGGTTGGATGTTATATAAAAAGGGCATAGACAAATCTAGCTTTTCTAGCTTTTCCCAATTACCTTTTGCCTTTACTACACTTTTCCAAGCCACAGTTAGAGGTTGAACCACACATTGGTTTATTTAACCTTCGACTCTACAAACAAGATTAGGCCAATAAATAACACAAATCATACTGTATTTCCTCTGCACCCTTAAATGTAATCTGCAATAAACTGAAAATTCTGTACCGTGATAAAATATTTCTAATTCTAATTGGTAGCTTCCACCATCCAGTCATCCAAATCAAACATAGGGGGGGTTTTGTAAAGGCTTTCTTAAATTTCTCCTCTCCAGATTATTACTACTGGTATTATATTTTCAATATTATTCCTTTAAACATGTTTTCAAATGTTTATAGGAATGTTAAATAAATGAGATCATGGCATCACACCATTCATTTATTACTTATATGCCTGGTTACAGTGAAATTATTTTTATTATTATTATTTGCATTTGCTGTAAGATTACAACACAACTCCATTTAAGCCATAGAATATACTTCTCAAATAAAAAATGTAAAATAATCCCAAACAAAAAACTGAACTATGGATGGCAAAGGCATCTTTTATTTCAGTTAACAAGGCAGCGTTACAATTGTTTTAACTCTGTAATGTAACATTTAACAATTATACAACTACATTACATCAATATATGGTGCCAGTTACTTGAGGATGAAGTTAACATTTTTATTATGTTGCTAAATATTATTATACTGTAGAAAAGATACAGTACTCTAGAGAAATACTTTACACTGCATTGCTGTTATCTGAATCAAACTAATCTTGCTTGTTTTGACTGAGAAGTAATTACAATTAAATAAGTTAATTTCTATAAAAATAATAGAAAAGACTAATGCATATTTTCATTCAAACCTTATTTCTGTACCGTCTAATAAACTATTGAAACTATAATTTTTTTTTCCCACCGTAGCTCAAATATAATTCAAACATAATTTAATTTGCATATAAATTACAAGCGCTTGTACAACATAATTATCACTTGAAACTGAAAAAGTCCCTTTTGGTTGAATATTAAAAGTGAAACACAGTAACAAGCAATTCTGGAATTACCATTTAAAGAGAACTTTTGTGCTAAAAATTGCTGGTTGTCGACACATGTCTTTTAGGGACTATTGTGTGCTTAGAAGATAGGGAACCTCCTCATTTCTCCAACATAACAATTGTTAGAAAGCTGCATCTTTAAATCAGTTAAAATATTCACGACTTTCTTTTTCTAAAAATACTTAAGAAGAAATTCAGTTTAGCAGCTTTAATAGTCGTGTCAGCGCTGCAATTACTAACAATAGCTGGATGTTTAGAAAAGACACAATGCTTGAATTTTAATGGATTTTTCTGCTACATGCTATAAAGATATTTAATAACAGACCCAGGGTCGGTGCTAGGTCTCTGGTCGCCCTAGGCGTGATCTAGCCCCCCACACAGTGTTCAGTTATGTTGAGTGATGATGGCAAGTCACGTTGGAACCAGCAAGGAGGAGGAAGGCCACTTTATTATTAAAATATTGCTGTAACATGCACTCGCCCGACCTGCCCTAATGGGCGCGCTGGCCCTGAACCAGAAAACATAGGTGCCTAAAATGCTTTCCAGATAAAGCATGAGAAAACATTTTCTGAACGTGCAGCTGGCACACTGAGCTGGTGTTATTTCACCTTTGCTTTGAATATATACATCCATCTCTTGTGTCTTGGTCTTGCTGAGGTTTTCAAAAGCAAAGATGGTAATGTATTCTCAACTATTGGTTAATATGGGTTTTGTTGTTGGAAGTGTATATGATTGCACAATTAAAGGCAATATGCAGTTATTATCTCACCTTTCTTAATATAGTAAAAATATTGTGTGAAGAAACTGTAGCATGCTTGGAGCTTAATGGGGTTTTATCAGAAGGTGCAGTGAAATGGAATCTGCCAAGGTTAAAACAGGTAAATTGACTTAAACAGAAGCAATTCATATAAAAAGCCACTTAGTAAATACTATAATCATTTATAAAATCCATTTTGTGTATATACAAGCAAACATTATTTAAATTAAAATACACCTTTTCCACTTGCTTTATTTTATGCGTTATTTACTGAGTGCTCTCATGACAAATGCATACTCCCTTGGAATACATACTGTACACACATGGAATACATAGACTCAGGCATCTAATGCAAACCTATAAATGGAAGTTTGGAGCTCAGAGACAGGGGATCTTGGAGAGCATAGAGACAGGGGAGATTGGAACATAGGACCAGACTAAAGCTAGGCACACACGGTAAGATAAATTGTTCCAATCTAAAGATTTTTTCAAGAGTTGGTAAAACCATGTTGAATTGCAGGGGGGTAAAATGAATGTCAGTGTTTGCATGCAGGGAGAATACTTTATTTTTGCATTTTGCACACAGATACTGACCAGTGTTACTGTTACACTGTTATTAGACTTGTGCTAGAAAACATCATCTCTCACCTGTAATACTGACTGCAACTAATGAAATTTACCTCCCCTGCAATTCAACATGGTTTTGCCCACTCTTGAAAAAATCTTTTGATTGGAACAATTTATCTTACTGTGTGTGCCCAGCTTTACTCAAGAGTGGGCAAAACCATGTTGAATTGCAGGGGAGATAAATTTCATTGGTTGCAATCAGTATTAGAATTGAGAGATGATATCTCCTAGCCCAAGTCTAATAACTGTGTAACAAAAATAAAGTATTCTCCCTGCATGCAAACACTAACATTCATTTTACCCCCACTGCAATTCAACTTGGTTTTACCCAAGTATGTCAATAGTGCCTAAAGATTTGAATCTGGCCCATAGATAGAGTTGGAAGACTGATAAAGATAATAGGAGACTGTAGTACATACAGATGGGAGATTGGGGCACACAGATAAGCACAATGAAATGTTGGGTATGAAGCACTTAGGGGTATATTTACTAAGCAGGGAATTTGCTGGGGAATTGGAAAGTGGGGAAGTTTCCCATAGCAACCAATCCCATTTGAGCTTACATTCTCCAATATGTAAAATGAAACTGAGAACTCTAATCTGATTGGTTGCTATGGGCAACTTCCCCACTTTTCAATTCCCCAGCAATTTCCCTGCTTAGTAAATATACCCCTTAGAGACATGACATGTTGGAAAACACAGAGTGTGTGTATGTAGTCTAGCACTTGGGGGCAGGTGGGACTGGAGGATACAGAGAAACGAGGGATCTGGGGCCTTTAGAGACAGGGAAGATTGAACAAAATAAAGAAGTGAGTGTGTGTCTGTGTGAGTTGGTCTGAAACACACATAGAAGTGTGTGAGAGCATAAAGAGACAAAGAAGATCATAGGGGTTAGATCACATATGGACAGAGAAAAGGGACTGGAGCACAAACAAATCGAGAGATTGGGCAAACTAACTAGCAGGGAGAGTAGATTCCACTAAAGACACACTTTAATAGCTCTTAAATAAGGTAGACATGCAACAGACAGTCTTGAAACAATCTTTTAATAGATGCATGTACAGCGGGGTAGTCTACACAGATTGGTAACTGGTAGTTCAATAGACATTCTATATTTTAAATAATTACAATGGCATATAAGTTATGCATACAATGGCATATAAGTTATGCATACAATGGCATATAAGTTTGTTAACACAAAATATACCTTTTATTAAGAACAGGCCATGATAATTATATATCACTAAAGAATATAAGAATATCAACTTGTATCAAATTCTTCTATATGTAAGGGTATATTTGCTAAGCGGTGAGATTGAAGTGAGATGGGAAAGTTGCCCATAGCAACAAATCCGATTCAAGCTCTCAGTTTCATTTTACACTCTGGAGAATCTGAACTTAAATCGGTTTGGTTGCTATGGGCAACATCCCCACTTTCCAATCTCACTGCTTAGTAAATACACCCCATAGTCTCAAATCATGAGTAAGCATACTGGAAGCACTCACAGAAGTCTGTCTTTTTATTTACGCTTTTTAAATTCCCTTTTAAAGTCCTTCGTTTCAATGACAACTGCATGGACAGGTAAATGAGGTACAGTATTGTTGCCATGGAAACTAAGATTTGAGAACATGGATATATTGAAATGTGAAATTCAATTAAATTAATTCATATAATCTCTATAATGAGGACTGATTTTTGAACACATGCGAGACCATGACATTTAACACTTATCATTTTATCAATTTAAAGTGTGTGGTGAACTTTCTAAAGCTTTTGTTGGAGTGTTTTGTTTTACATAAAAGCAGATAAGGGATACATGCGTAGAAAACAAATCCATATAGATGGTTTTATGTTAGATAACAGCTATGGCATTTTCAATGGAGATATAAATCTCTAGCTTTGTATCTTCAAAATTCTAACCTTTTAATGTTTTTTAAGTTCTGTTAATGACAAATGTTAAAATAATGACTTTTCACATTCATTTATTACAGACAGACAGCAACAATGGTGCCTGCGTCTAAAATTGAAAATGCAGATATGCAAATCATGCAAAGTGTATGGTTTGCACTATACATATTGTGCCAGTCATCCTACTGTGAACTGTTAATTGCATTCAATACTGCCTGAAGAGGACGTAGTTTGATCTATAGGGAGGTATACTCTTTCTCATATGAGTCCAAAGCATTTCAATTCCCAGAGCGCTGTGGAAAGTTATCAGCTCTTGGCAGCTTTGTGTCTATGCGCTGAATTAAATATATGAAGCACCTTGATACATCTGAAGCCAAGTGCTGTGTGTAGTGTCACAAAATAGTCATGCACAATGAAGTCTCTTGCATTATTAAAGTAGAAAATATATCATTATTAAATTATCTACAACATTAATTTAATAATGGAATGGAAAGAAATGCTTTCCCTGATTTACCGATTTGTAGATTGGCCTTGGTCTTGACTGGTCTTATTTATGAGAACACGACCTTACTTTTGAGAAACCATATTGCCAATGGATGCCCCGAACCACAATGGATACTCCCTATTAAGGTGCTAAATGGTGTAGATGTTTACAGGGAGCTGGGGGACTGAATGTGGATACCCCAAGCCACAACAATAATAAACAGCAACTTATAAACAAGCACCAGAACTTTATGTGAATTAACTGTAGAATATTGGGGTTGCAGAAAGCAATTTTCCAGTATAAAGCTGCTAGATAAATTATAATAAGCACTAGCACTAGCAATAACACTATGTATATACATAGAAAAATACAAATGACCACATTTTTTAAATAGACAAAATAGGATACATAGGGATTACCATTAATTATCCATCAAAGTCTGCACTTAGTAACATGTAGTATCACCACAGTTTTATCAAGCAGATTTATATTAATTAGAAAAACATATAGTGGACAAGCAGATATTCATTATAATGCACAAATAGGTTTAGATGCATATTAGTTGCCACTTATCCTACATTTCTGCCCAAGTTCATTGCATAGCGTATCCTGACGCACGTTTCGCCTCGTTATGTCGGCTTTCTCGAAGGACGCTGTGGTTCAGATCCCCGGCACGCTTTTTAAAGGCACAGTATGAAAGACGTCATCGCAATTCAAATTGATACATATTTAAACTTAAGCATCTGTAGGCAAAAGTAAAAGAACAGTTATTATCCAAGAACTTTACTGAATGTAAATGGCTTAAATGCTGTAAAATATTTTTTGGACTCAACAGCGAGTGATCCACATAATGAGTTCATCTTAGATCTCCTTAAATTTGTCCTTACCACAAACTATTTTGTTTTTGACAATGAATTCTTCATACAGCTCCGCGGCACTGCGATGGGGACAGCCTGTGCACCCACGTATGCCAATCTTTACTTGGGGTGGTGGGAGCAGGATTTCGTCTTTGTGGAGAGCAACAAAGGATACACATCTTGTATGTATCCTTCTGTGGCTCAGATACATCGAGGACATCCTGCTCCTGTGGCAAGGGGAAGAGTCTGACCTTATTACATTTGTTGATAAACTCAACTCTAATGAGTTGAATTAATTTTTGACCTTAAAATACAGCCGGGATGAGGTTTAATTTCTGGATGTATTGGTAAGCAAGGATGCAGGAGGTAGTATAGTGACTGACTTGGATCGAAAACCAACCGCCAACAATAGTATTCTTCACAAGTCGAGTGCACATCATAAAAACGTCACCTCCAATATACCCAAAGGCGAATATCTCAAGATACGAAGGAACTGCTCCTCAGTTGAACAATTTAAATTAAGAGCAGGAGAACTGAGAGAACGCCTCTTGCAAAGGGGATATCCACAAAAGTTACTTAAATCAGCTTATCAGATTGCCCTTCATACACCCAGGGAATCTTTAATTTATGCCTACCCCAAAATATCAGATAATACAATTAGATTTATAGGGGATTTCTGTTTTGAATCACACACGATACAGAGAATCTTGAATAAATACTTACCTATTTAGAAATCAGATCCGATTATTGATAAGGCTGTGGGAGATCGTATACCCAAAAGTTGGAGGAGATCCACAAATCTTCGAGATCTTTTGGTAAAAAGCAATTTTTCATCTTCCCAACCCCGGAAACCACAGGTACGAGGCTGTTACCCATGTGGCCACTGCAAAGCCTGCCAACATGTATGTAAAACTGAGAATCTTCAGGACAAATACACTAATGTACATGATTTGAAACAATTTACTAACTGCAACACTAACCATGTAGTGTATTGTCTTAAATGTCCTTGTGACAAACTATATATAGGTAAAACTAGAAGACCTTTTAGACAACGTCTTCTCGAACACATTGGTACTATCAGAAATAGTGTAGCTGATAAGCTGAAATTTAAAACTTTAACTTCAGTAGCACGACATTTTGCTCAATGCCATGCCAGTAATCCAAAATATTTAAAAGGTTTCATTATTACACAAATCAAACCAAATTTGAGAGGTGGAGATGTTAATCAACTACTTTTACAGAAAGAATGGATATTTTTATTAGACTCTCTAGTCCCTAATGGACTAAATGAGAGTGCTATTTACACTCCTTTTCTGTAATTATTTGGATTGTAACAATATACTGTAGGATTGGCGTTTTTTTGGTAGTGAATGCACGACAATCCGATTATCTTCTTTTCCTCTTTTTACTAAGTAGTGCAATCTATCCCTTTCCTCTCTATACAAGGCTGCGCTTAAACTCTCCAGATTGACATTTATTGAGATAGACTACCAGTATAGAACATGTTTGATACTATATACATGATTGATACTATATTAAACATGATTGATATAAACATGATTGGGATCCTATATACATGAGAGACGGCAACTCATTTTAATAGGTGGCAGCGCTTTGGTTGTTGTTTTTTGCGCTGAGAATAAAACACACTTGACATTCAGTAAAGTTCTTGGATAATAACTAACTGTTCTTTTACTTTTGCCTACAGATGCTTAAGTTTAAGTATGTACCAATTTGAATTGCGATGACGTCATTCATACTGCGCATTTAAAAAGCGTGCCGGAGATCTGAACCACAGCATCCTTGGAGAAAGCCGGCATAACGAGGCGACACGCGCGTCAGGATACGCTATGCAATGAACTTGGGCAGAAATGCAGTATAAGTGGCAACTAATATGCATCTAAACCTATTTGTGCATTATAATTAATATCTGCTTGTTCACTATATGTTTTTCTAACTTGCTTGATAAAACTTGGTGATACTACAGGTTACTAAGTGCAGACTTTGATGGATAATTAATGGTAATCCTTCTGTATCCTTATTTTGTCTATTTAAAAAATGTGGTGATTTGTATTTTTCTGTGTATATACTATTCAGTGTTATTGCCAATTTGTCTTTGCATACACTATTTAGTGTTACTGCCGATATTTTGATAGGGTATACGCACTATACACCAATGCCAGTCTCAATCCCCATAGGTTTATTGTGTCCCTAGATTAGGGAGGGACAGAGTAGCGGCCCAAGGGGGTGAAGATACCTGTGAGGGTACTAGTCCTTTGGATACGGCATAAGATTTTCCCCCGAATATAGGGGAGACTGACCACTGGTGATACCCTTCATATATACTAATAAGCTCATGTATATTTTGCCAGATGCATATATATGTTCTTTTAATATTTTATTATACACATAGTTTTTTGTGATTTATATGCACTGTTATTATGTTATTGTTATCTAATGAATAATGTATTTATGAGTCCTTGGAATATTAAAGATTTTTTTTTAAATTGTAAGTGTTATAAGGGACACTGGAGTGCTGAGCAACTTAAGCACTCTTCTTAAGTTCTCTATCTGACTAGCTCTCTGTGGCTATGTCGATGGTCCACTCTGTCTTTTGTTTATATATATTCATATTTGAGTGTAGCTCATGCACCTGTGTCAATATACAGTAATTTATGCAGCTAGTGCGGTACCTACTTTTGTTTGTATAATGTGACTAGTAGGTAAGGATATGTAAAGTTGTAGGCATTATTACTGTATATACTCGAGTATAAGCCGACCCGAATATAAGCCGAGACACCTAATTTCACCTAAAAAAAACTGGGATAACTAATTGACTCGAGTATAAGCCGACCCCCCAGTATGTCTGTCTATCACCACTGTGAAAGGCTTGTGTCACTCATGTCACTGATGGATCATTACCCCCATAGGATTGTATTGACTATATCCAGCTTGTATAGATCTTCCCCTATATGTCTCCATTGTGCCCCTGTTTCCTGCATGTGCAGGTTAATATAAGGCATATAAGGCAATGTAACGCTCCTGTGCCATGCTGTAACCTATACAGCACACTATCATGCCTGTGCCAGCTCTGTGGACTCAGTGTGGTGTATGAGTGTCATGCTGCATGCCAGTTACAGTGTCAAGACATCCCTACATCATGACACCAAAAAAAAATAATAATAATTTTCGAGTATAAGCCTCAAGGGGTGCACTTTCAGCATAAAAAAGTGCTGAAAAAAACAGCTTATACTCGAGTATATATGGTATGTCTTGTGTTTTGCAATAATTCTTGGGAGGTTAAAGTTCTGATGAAAGCTGCTGTGACTGTGAAACGTCGACTATGTAAAGTATGTGTTTTTGTATACAAATTAATTGAAGCTATTTTTCTACAAGTCTGTGATGACGCTTTTTTTGGAATATATGGATTGTGTCTTAGAACTGAGCACCTTAGCAGAACAGGGGGGGAATTCACTAACTGACGATTTCCAGAAATCGTCAGTGGCTGACGAATATTGTATTCACCCACACATTGTCATGACGATTTTGGAAATTCGTCTAAAGGCCAATCGTCAACAGAGAGTGGAGATTTCACACATTTCGACAGCAATACCAATGATTTTTATCTAGAAACACGGGTCTGAACTATAGTTGCAACTTACCAATGACATGTTTATGTTCCTTTGTCCATATCCCGACACCTATAATGAGTCATCCTCTGCATACACAGGAGATATNTGTACATTCATTAACATAACAACATCCTTACACAATGTACAGTATCGGCAATGAATAGGTGTGACCATTGAATACACATTGAATACACATACATTGTGTATTCAATGGTCACACCTATTCATTGCCGATACTGTACATTGTGTA
>JABWIB010001238.1:7151-56643 GCA_016617825.1 Platyplectrum ornatum
AATCTTATAGTGTATGGCCAGCTATACACTTTGCTGTGTCTTCTGGATTATAGACTATGCATGGCCGTTTGTAATTGTCTGTATGCTGGGTTTTCTATATGCTAATATCTCTTACTGTAACCATGAAAGCCTGTATAGCTATGTTTTAACATACTGATCTTTATTCTCTGCTGAACTCTTCTGAAGGTATAATTATTCATTTCCTTTGTCTGTGCACACTGTGCTTATTTAATCAGTAAATATCACATTTTGAAGTCTTACATGTCTGAGAAATCCTTTTTTTAAAAAAAAATTCAGGGAACAGGGAAAATGAACTTCTGAAGCACGAGTGTTGGTGGATATTTACCCTCAATACCACGTGACCAGCAGGCCTGAACAAGAAGTTGAATAAAGTTGCGCAAAAGCGGGACTGTCCTGCTAAAATTGGAGGTTGAGAGGTATGTTGTGTGTATTAAATGAATGGGGAGTATTTATTTGATCTGAATTTGGCATGTTTATTTAATCGACTATACATACTGTGGATAATAAAAACAAAAAAAAAATACAGTAATGATTTTCTAATCAAAGCGTTTTGTAAAATATATTTTTATTGGTTTTTCTGGTGTGCACAGTTTTGTTTCTAGTGATATGCCCTCTAACATTAGAAAATAATATATGTATTGGCTCATTGCGCTGTGACATTTCATGGAATGATTATACCTTTGTTGTCTTTAAACCTGTATGTTAATTTATTATTATAACTGCACCCATAGAGTTTTTGACCAAACATACCTACATCCTCATGGACATTTTCAATTACCAAACATATTTTCCTTCCTTTGTTGCCAGGGTAGTAAAACATTTTCTACCCACAATGACAGGTCAGGCTAGGCCAATGAGAGGTGGGTGTAGCCAGATAACTACCATATCATTTCTGTATTAATTTATATATGTAAATATGATGCATGTGCATTTCCTCTACTGGTCAGTTAGATTAGGCACCTTTGAATCTTGATTGACGATAGGTGAATTATTTAGTCTTTTGCTGCTCAGTAGGAGGTTAGCAAACAGGTTTCAGGTGAGGTAATTGCCATATTTTAATTAATCAGGCATGCATTGCATGCAAGTATTTAAATATTTATTCTATCTAACTTAATAACTTATGAATGCTTAATTACAACATGCAAAAATACAGTAAAACAGAATACATAATATTAAACAGCACATGAATGCTAAGCTAACACGATAACATTACAAAATCCTAACGTAGTGTTCTGTAACCTGATTATAAGCAGCAACTCTGTTTGATTAGCACGGATGTTGGCGCAAAGGGCGTCTCCTCATTCTTGCGACCAAGCCAAATGTAAATGAGAAAAGTGGCCTTACACGCCGCTTTTCTCATTTAAATATGCGCTTTTACACCATGTACTGGCCGACAGAAACTCAGAATCAGGTCCCTAGTTACGATGGGCCTGATTCAGCGTTCCTGGAGGCCGCACGCTGCGGAGAGGGGCATGCCGTATGCCCTGCATCCCTGCGCTATTTGAAAAAACGCAGAGGCTCCGGATGCTTTATCCGGAGCCGCTGCCAACATGTGCTCGCAGCGATCACTGCGGGCATGAAAACCGGCATTCAATGCCGGCTTTCTAGAGTGACTGAAAAAAATAAATAATTAAATAAATAATGTAAAATAATAATAAAATACTATTTTATTCATTTATTATTTTTTTTAAACCTTTTTTAACACTTAATGAGGCAGGTAATTGTCCATAGGACATTACCTGCCTCGGGCCCTCTGCGCTAAGCCTGCATGTCCAGACATGGTGCAGGCTGAGCTTCTAATTAGCAGGGTTTAGCCCTGCTAAAAGCACATATGGAAATGAGAAAAGGGGCGTGGAACGGCCCTTTTCTCATTAGCATATGCCGGAGTTGCAGAGGCATGGAGTCGGGCTGGCGGAGACGCAGGGCTGAATCAGCCCAGATGGCTCTGAAATAGAAAGCAATAAGTTATCTGGAAAAGCATATGTCATACATTACATAAATGATATTACACCTGCAAAACAAATTGCATCACTTTACTATAATGACTAAACACTGTATTGTGACTGCAGCTTGTGATGTAGTATAAATTACAGGTGTTCTTTTTATTATTTTAATTAAATATTGATTTATGCAAAAACTCATGTACTTGCTGTAATAAAGAAAAAGACATACTTTGTTATAAAGCATTACACTATTGTATTTTTTCCCAGACTGAAACTTGAATGTAAAGTCTCATTGTTTTTATTTTGCATATTTATATACGTGTCAATATTCTGCAGCCTTGATTCGGCTATTGAATTCAAGAATGGTTCTCCTACGTATAGGGTAGATACATAGGTGAATCTCCATAGNACTGACACCACACACTTGCTTCAGCAATGCCCGCGTTCTGTGAANTGAATATTGGAATTGCTTAAGTCTGGATCTTGTATTATTATGTTCTAAACACCAAAACATTCTGCAGATTTATTACCAATCCTTCACTCAAGCTCTGACTTGGAAACATCATCTCTCACCTGTAATACTTATTGCAATTCATTATATTTGCCCACTCTTGAAAAATCTTACGATTGGAACAATTTATCTTATAGTGTATGCCCAGCTTATAATGTATTCCCTGTGTTTAGTTCTGCTATAAACAAGATACCATTCTAGTTAAACCTGTGCACATGGCTTAAAAAAAATCTGTATTCCAAAGGTAGTAATATCGGTAGTTTTATGGATTTGGACATTGTAGCTTCTAAATAAATAAATGTAGGTTTCTAAATAAACCACCAATGATATTACACAGATTTTTATTACTTAAGATGGCTGTGCAGTTTTACATATATAATTTTATATTTCATCACACAATGTATAGAATTTGTGTTATGTTTTGTTTTTAGATAATACCAGCACAGAAGGTAAGAATAATTGTAATAAAATATGACTTTTGCACTTCTACATTTTAAAACAATATGGTTTCTTAAAATAATGGCTTAGGCAGCAACACCTGAATGTTGGAATGAACACATTAAAACCACCAAAATATTTTGCATTTTTTATTTATATTTAATTGCTGTCATAATAAAATATTTTTACAGTGACCAAAAATGTCCAAGTTAGTGCAAACATTTTATTTTACATGCACCCAGGAACAAGGAAAAAGGGGCATTTTCTGTACATGACTGGAAGAAAATAAGAAAGCAAATGTAATATGTATAATCTTTGTTTTCNTTCATTTTGAGTGTATGGGTGTGTGGGGTGGGGAGATTATTCCTATGCTTTTACTGTCCAACCCCAATTGGTGATAGGTATAAGTAACCCTTTCAGTGCTTGATGGCATGGGCAGTTTCAGCAAAGGACAGAGGTGCTAAGCAGCTGACAATGTCCTTTTTGCTGCACTGTGTAACTGTTTAGTCCAAGACATGGCATGAGTTGAATGGGTCTACCAAGAGCTTTCAAGGTTAGGATTTAAAGTGGTTGTTTCATAGAAAACTAATACCCATGCAGCACCATTGCACATAATAAGACACTGGTACAGGAAGATTGTATATACACAACAGGTGGAGAGCAGGCAACTTTAACGGACAAGTCAGGGGTAAGGGAAATAACCCTTATCTCCCAATTTTAGGGGAAATACACATCTCACAAACTGCTAAATTCTCCCGCTGCTCAGGTGAATGGTAACTGCCCAGTAAATGAATTCAGGGCTTTATTTTAGCCCCCCTAACAACTGTGCTTATGTGATCCAGCAGGGTGAAAATTAACACACTGGCACATATAAATGCAGCCCTTGGTATGTGTTTTTGAGCACACCTTACCCATGTCACTGCCAGAAAGGCACCATTGAGCATTAGGCAGAGCTTGGGGAGCACTGCTGGCAGTGACCTGGTTTAAAGTGACTTTCACTATATATATTAAACTATTTACAGTCTGGGCCTGGGGTGCAAGGCAGTGAAAAGGAATGGAGACCGAACCATTCACCCTAGCTGCCCTCTTCAGGAGAACGCGTATCAGATTTTAGCTTGACAAATTCTTTGGCCACCTCATCATTGTTCCGTTGTGACAATATTCTCAAGATGGTAAGTCCTGTTTCATCCATATGAATGCGTCGACCAAGGGGGAGCCAGCATGCGCAGCTACCTCTTTGTGCTAGATCTCGCAGCTGCATAACAGCAGTTCCCACTATTCGGTCTTCCCGTGCAAAGCAGTAATCTTTTACACACACCTGAAGTTCATAGCATTCTGGGCCATTTTCATTGCCCAAAGTGCTAAAAGAATAAGAAAATAAAGAGAAAAGGTGAAGTAAAATGATTGCGCATTTAAATATGAATTACATGATATACAGCAATTGGTTATAAGTATCTTTCATTAAATTACAAACAGATATCATCTAATGTTATGAATGAAATAGTTAAAACTAATCTAAGTATTCTACATGGGTAACACAATTGAGGAATGTGTATAATTTGTAATTTTGTAAATATCACATTTTAGTACAAATTATACCTGTTTTCCTCCAAAAAGCCAGGTTCAAATCTGGGTTTTTACCCTGCATTTTACCCAGGTCAAAAAAAGACCCCTTTTCCACTGTAGTGTGAACCTGGTTTTTTCCAGGGTTTTAAAGGGAATCCCCTTTTCTACTGCAGTGACCTGGGAACAATCCCAGTAAAAACACTACATTGGTCCTGAGAAAAAACATGGGTCACTTGACCTGGGTTAACCCGGGTTTTTTGGCAGTGGAAAAGGGGTATGAGTGTACCATTTCACAAAATTTGGTAAAGATGAAGAAAAACTGCATGAACAATTTTAATAATTTCACTTTTTGCAGAAATATATATATACATATATATATATATTATGTGTTGACATATGCAGCACTTAATTAAAGGCTGGAATATGATTGTGAAATTCTTATCTGAAATGTAAAATAACTAACTAACTAACTACCACTTTACATATTGCATGAAAGGTGGAAATTAAACTTTAACTATTTTGCATGCATGGAATATACTTTCCTTTTTCACATTTACATACTGCATAGCTTTATGAGTAATCTGTAAATTACAGTTGAGGTAGTAAAATTCTCCTTTTGTTTCCATACTCAAGTAAACTTTACTATAAGTCATGGTAATCTGTAATGGTAGCTGTGTTAGAAGCATTGGAGAACCTGGGAAAAGGAATCCATTTTTTATTTATTTCAGGCTCTTTGCAATTGGGGACAGGAGGATTCCAAGACTTGGAAGACTTGGGCGTACTAAGACTCTTTTAGCACTGTATTTCTTTTTTTATATATACGGGACTGTGTCTACCTGCATGCTTTCAGCCCTGTCCTATGTGTCTGCCATCTCCCTGACTGTCACTGATTCACTGAGCATTGCCCTTCTGCCATTCTGATTTACACACCTGCCTTATGTGCCTGTCAAGATATCTGCAGTGAAAATTGCCCTTAAAATTAGGTGTAAATGCAACTCTGTAATCAACAGTGAATTCTTTATTAGTAAGCTTCTACAGAAATTACTGGGAAGAAGACAGCACTGAGGACTAACGTATATTTGCCTGAACTGAAATGTTTAAAGTATATTGACATAAGAAACAAAGGACACAGTTCTCAGAATTAAAGCCTAATAAAAATATCTTGCACTAGAAATAGAGAGAGACTAAAAGTAATAAAAACATCTTTTACTCCTTGATCCAAATGATCCTACTAACCTTGACAGCTTATTAATTTTCCTGCTCAGCATTGACGGTCATGTATAATCAACCAACTACTATTTATCAATATTACTGTAATAACGACCTCCTAATAACATTTCAGTAACCTCTGTGTAAGCACTCTCTAAAGATTATATCAGTATGGAACAATTTACACTAAAATGACTGTATAGAGTATTGCACTGCTTCTGTAGTTAGTATGTTTGTTTGTATACTCACAATTGGAAGCTCTCATTATATTTTGGGACCCAGCTGTTGTTCTTGGATTTAGTGGTAAACTTCCTCTTCTTGTCACTCAGATTTGGACCAATCATATTGACCTCAATGAAGGGACGAAATATCCCAGACGTCTGCCACTTCAGATCATTTGCTGCCACAACTTTAGAAAGAAAAAAGCAAAGCTATGAATCAATGGGCTAGATGAAAAAGACTTACTAAATAATGGTGGCAGATTTTTCATAGGGACTTCATATTATTAATTCCCCTGCACGCACAGGGGTAAATTACATTTATTATATATATAGTGCATTTTGAACCATTTCACATTAATGTACACTGTATAATATTACATTGCCACTTCTCTTATACAGAAATTCTTACCGTTCCATGATAACTGGCTTAACATTTACAATGTTCTATGAGTGCTATAATATACTAAACACTCCACATAACACATATATTATTTTGTTTGTTAAATAAACTATTAATAGAATGTGTACAATTGTTATCTGCTGGTCAAACATTTTGCTAGTTTAAGTATAATTTGTTTGTTTAAGGTGAACATATGTTTGACCAATAGATAAGAAGAGAAATACACATTTGAGCTTTGCTCACGCTCTGAGTGGATCAGCCAGATTGCAGAATCTTCCAAGATTATTGGAATACATTCTAACACATTCAGTTAATTTGTGTTTATGGGGCTGGGATAAATTCACAGTATTCACAGTAATTTATATTCATTACCTTTTACACTAATCTTGTGCTCTCCTGTTCCTGGGTGGGTAAAAAGTTCTACATGGATTGAAACTTCTCCAACAGAATCATCCACGCCAGATCCTTATGAAAAGAACAACTGGTAGAGTTAATCAGATCCATAAATCAATAGTTTTCCTAAAAAAAACACTGCTGGCAGGGGTTTTGTTTGGCCTCTAATATTTTAGGAAAGGTCTTAAATTTACAAATAAGCAATTAGTTATTATAATTTATACCTGCCAGCAGTAATTCATTTGGAAGATTGACAATGAGGAATTGGGTTACTGATTTACTTGTATATTTAAACTAAAAGGCCACTTCTCCATGCTCTCCCACTGCAGCATGCAAATATTCAAATTGTTATGTAATAAACATTATGCTTTGGAACTCACTAACTGTTTGGAATCTGTTTAAACACTCGTCGATTGTTATCAAGGATTGTGTTTCCTCATGAGCAAATAAACTAAACATAAATGCTCCTGTTATAGCTCTGTTATAAATAAATCTATGTTTTACTTATAATGGGTTGGGCATTATGATACACTGCATGCTTCCCAACAAGCAAAAGGCCATATTACTGAGATTTGCAAGATGGTCTCACAAAAAATGTCTGCAATAAGGCCCCAAGAGCGTGCTATAATGTATTACCAACAGAATAAAAAAGTTACCACTTCAGTCCCACTTATGAAGGTCAACATAATAATGGCTGCCTTATGCAGTAATGACAATTTTTTGGTCAGATTTAATTTCTTAATCTAAAGCACTCAGCTTCTCAGATTTACAGTATAGACACCTAAACATACAAAAACTTCACTAATATTAGCCAATATCTTCAAAATATCTCCGTGAGATTTCCAACAAGTGGGACTGGAGTTTCTACATGCTCCCCTTTGCACTCATCATCAGCCAGAAAATATGCTCTAGTGGAAAGGCGTAAACTTCCTGTTGGCATGGCAGAACATGCTTCCAAAGGCTATTGGACCAATGACATACCCTTTTCTGGATAAGTCTCTTCAGAAAGAGTAAACCTAATACCTTTACCACCATGAACTGAGGGATAAAGGAGAAGAAGAAATCAAGGGATGGAAAAAGTGTCAGGAAGAAGGTGCAGATTTTCTGCACATATTGATCTGAATTTTCATATATAATTGTCTTGGAAGGTTGGTGATTCATTATGATTTCATATAAATCGAACAACCATAATAGCAAGTTAGGGTTCACAGAACACACATCATAATGGCACTGTGTGGATTATATTGTTGTGCAGTGTCAGATTTTTTCAGATATATTTCAGTTTGGTCATTCAACTGATCCTTTGCGTTCCTTTGGTAGATGGTGGGAAGCTGTGTAGAATCTTACCTATTTGAACATTTGCCTCTTACTCCTGAATGGACCTTGTTTTGGATACTGGTGCCAGGAGGTGGAGAGTTTTTTGATTGTTGGGAGGGATACAACTCAGTATTGTCTCTGTATAGCCTGTCCTCTGCTCAACTGAATGGTACCTCCTCAGGGAACATGTTGACCCTCCTATAGATTTGAGTGACTGTTAATGCCTGAGTGGATGTCCCCTAACTCACCTCTTAATTCTTGGTTTCATGGATCACTGTGTTACCTGCCTTGCTGTATGAATGTGATGATCTTAATAAATATTTTTTTTACTGATGTCTAGTGAATCATGACCTGCTATATTCAGTGCATGGCCGATTAAGGTACAGTACAGTATATGGTTTAACTCAGGCAATGTCTTGTTAAGAAATGTATCTAAATTATCTTATATTTAATTATTTTTAGTGTGTAATAAAAGTAACATTTTACAGCTGTTTCACACTGCGTAATTGCTAATATGATCTCAATGTACTTTTCTGTCGCCTTTCACAGGGGTCATCTAAGACCATTGGAAAACAAATATTTTTGATGGTCTAAGGAACTAAGACAACGCTCCTCTATCCATCTCCAGGTGGGTCCACCCACATGTAAATACGCCAACATTCAAGTACCCAGTGTCATGGCATAATCATGCCAACCCCATCACATACACCCCGTACAAATACAGGTGCATGTGTCAGGGTTGGTGCCATATTGTACTTATGCGGACCAGTCACACATGTGTAGAGAGCAGTTACTGTGTAGAAAGTAGTTACTGTGTTTAAAGCAGTAGTATTGGAGGAAGAACTACACTTCATGAATTATAATTACTGGGTAATAATTACATATCATTTTTGTGATTAATCGCTATGCTTTGATTATGTTCAATTTGTAACAATGAAAATATATCCTGCATATCACATTTCTACATTATGATTTATAACAGGCAATAATAATGCTATGCCTATTGTAAANGTTTCCAAGACTGAAGCTGGGCATACACTATAAGATAAATTGTGGGCAAAACCATGTGGAATTGAAGGGGGAGGTAAAATGAATGTCAGTGTTTGAATGCAGGGAGAATACTTTATTGTTACATGTTGCACACAGATACTGACCAGTGTTAATTTTACACTGTTATTAGACTTGGGCTAAAAAACATCATCTCTCACCTGTAATACTCATTCCAACTAATTAAATTTACCTCCCCTGCAATTCAACACGGTTTTGCCAACTCCTGAAAAATCTTTAGATTGGAACAATTTATCTTATTGTGTATGCCCAGCTTTAGTCCGGATAAGACAAATACAATAATGACTGCTGAAGACCTACCATTAGCAAAATGAAGGTATAAGACATTTAATGACATTTTGTAAACTTCAATTTGGACCTGTTAATGGAATATGGATGATTTTACATTCACACCAGCACTTGATACACCTATAATGCTTCATTTGTCACATAATTAAATACCAATATATATATGCAGCTCTGGCTTTAGAGCCCTGATGATTTGAACAAACTGCTGTTTACCAAATCATTCCCTTCAAGCCTGTTTTGTCTTTGTCTTTTTTTTTGTTTATACAATGCATGAGTATTGTTGGCCTCATTCTAATGAAAATTAGAACAAGAAGCAAATTTAGTTATTGTAAAACTTTTCGACTTGGTCCAGACTCCTGTAAAAGGGGCTCACAATGGGCAGAAAACAAGATTTATTTACTCGCTATTAAATCTGTTTTTTCTTAGGGACATCTGGGGGAAGCTGCAACATTGGGTTGGTGCTTTAGATGTAGAACTGCATCTGCCTCTGTTTATAATACCAAAGACCCAGAGGAAAAGGAAGAGAAGCTAATAAAACAAAAAAAAATATCACCTCGCTGAGTGTAAGGGTGGGTGTGCAGTGTCCCCCAGATGTCCCTAAAAGAATCAAATTTATCAGTGATTTACCATATCTCTTATACGCCATCTGGGGGACACTGTAACATTGGGAGACATACCAAACAAACTAAGGGAGGGTACACTCAGTAGATACTTTTAACACCCTTCTCCTAAAAGAAGTATCCTTGGATGAAAACACTGGAAATATATCAAATTTAGTAAATGTATGGATAGAGGAACAATTGGCTGCCCTTCTACAAGCCACCCAGTACGCATACACCGATTTGTGTGGGCCGAACTCCCAGGTGTAGCTTGACAACCAGTCTCCCTATAAGCATGCTGAATAGCAAGGTTAATCCATTGCATAAAGGTCTGCTTCATAGCAGGTCATCCCCAGGTCATCTGAGCATCATATAAAGCCATCAAGAAGAAAGGAAAGGTCCACCATAACTGCTGTGAGAGACTTCTCACAAACTAATTCCTCCAAGACAGGAACAGCCAGTCCTGACTAATGTGAGAGCATAGAGAATCAGTTACCTTCCTACCGATCCTGCCATCCAATAGGAAGGTAACTTTACATCTAGAACAGGTAAAAAACATGGTTGAATTTCCTGCACTAACTTTGCCACTCTGACCCTTTTTATGACTGTGGAAAAGTAGAGGTTTAATAGCAGGACGGTGTTAGCTGTTAAATATCATTTGTAATGAAAGTAAAGATAATTTTGGTGGTTTGAATCCAGAGGAAAGAGCCACAAGGGGAAGGAAACACTGTAGCAAAGGGGAGTCCTCCAACTCTTACTCCTTCTCCCATGAGAGGACCCAGGAAGGGTTATAAAACCCATAATGAGTAGGTTTCCCTTACCTTACCCTGTTCTGCATGACAGCTTTTTTAATGAGGTGGGTAACTAGGCCCATCCGGTGGCGGCGCCACCATAGATATCACCTGTCATACAGACCGGCTCACTAGGGACAGGCTGGTTCAAAAATGAGTCCACAAAGAAACAATAAAACAATAAACCTAGGACAAAAATGGCCAGCCAGAAGCATCCAACTCCGACAGTCACTAGGTAAGAGATGAGGCAGGCGGGGGGTTGTTGAGGGGAGGAGATTCTCCCAAGTAGTTTTTTTTTTTATTAACCATCTAGTTCCCAGCTCCACAGCTCAAATTGAGCTCAACCAACCCAATGCTGCAGTGTCCCTTAGATGGCCTGTAAGAGAAAATGTAGACTTTTTGAAAGTGTGCATGGTACATGTTTCTGTAATATAGAGTCTTCCATAAGAAGGATTGGATGCAGTGGGTGTGCATGGTGGGGGGATGCAGTTATCGGTCTGAATGCTTGTTTCAACAAAATTGACTAAGTCGACAGCTTAACTGCTATTTGGAATGTGTACTATTACTGATAATTAGGATTATAAACTGCCCACTTTTTACTGGAGAGCAAGTGCCATATTCCTAGAACGGTTTTGGATTCTAATGCAGATAATAGCGTCCTCTCTATCTTAAATGAGGACAATTAAATCAGCCCCTAAGTCATGAGTGCCAAAAGATCAGAATCAGGCAATATATGAGCAAGGGAGGTTGCTTTCCCTCACCTGCAGGAAAGGCTGCATCCCTGCTGCCACAACACTTGCGAGAACAGCAACATAATAAGTATAGATCCGATACACTTTTTTAGGTGCACAATATACCCGTATGGCAGATAAAAATTGAGAACTAAATTTCACAACATATTCTAAAGCACTGAAACCTAGAGGCAAGTTTCAAATAGGTTACAGTTGTGTAAACAAGATACCGGTATAAGAAAACGCACATCGTTCCAATGGCAACTAACTGATTAATAAATCTGATATTTAATTTTATTTAATATAAAATGTAATTATAATAATAAAAATAGAATAACAAAAATAGAATAATAAAGAACAAAAACAGTAATTTCTGCTACAATTATTATTATAAAATAAATAGAAATATATGTAAACCTGTTAGTCCCTAGTGTCCTTCTGCTTTATTATAATTCTGAATGTTATCACAGTCTATCTGTAATAATACTTATTGTTGACTTATGAAACACATTTTCTAGAAATGCAAATGTTACTTCTATCCATTTTGTAGGTATATCTATTTTGTTCTAATCCCATGTTGAACCTAAATAAGAAGTATATTTACCCTTATAATATAAAATTAAATATATAATAAAACATATAAGAGCTCACCCTGAGCAGACTGTGTTTGGACAAATGTTTTGATGAGGGTGTCAGTAGCTTGAGTATAGAGAGAGAGTGCATAGCGTAAAGATTGCAGATCAGGACTTTTCTCCAAGAAAGTCTTTTTAAGACCAACACCTCCAGCATGGAAATATTGCTGTAAAAAATAAACCAAGTGACATTGACAGTATAAACACAGTACAATACCAAATAATCTTATTACTTTAGGAATACAAATAATTGGGGATAGTGCTTTTTAATGCTGCTCTTCAAACAAGATAGATTGTGGAGGACCCCGAGATACTAAACTTTATGAAACTAGAGCTATATGCCTGGCCTCAATTTCTCAATTCACAGCATTTCACTTTTTGCTAATTAAAAATAAAAAAAGAAATCACATGCACTTGTACAAGTATTTACAGCCTTTGCTCTATACTTTGTTGCTGCACCTTTGGAAGCAATTATGGCCTCAAGTCTTTTTGAATATGCCACAAGCTTGGCACACATATTTTTGGACAGTTCCATCCATTCCTTTTTAAAACACCTCTGTGTCTCCATCAGGTTTGATGGGAAGTGCACAGTCTGATAGTTGTCCTAAAGCCACTCTTTGGATATCTTGGTTGTCCCTCTTGAAGGTTCTCCAGAGGAATGCTGTAGCTATGGCAGAGTGACCATTGTGTTCTTGGTCACCTCCTTGACTAGGGCCCTTCTCTCTGATCACTCAGTTTAGATAGCTGGCCAGCCAGCTCTAAGAAGTTCTAGTCCTGGTGTTTCCGAACTTTTCCATTTACTATGGATGATGTGCTTATTAGGGCCTTCAAAGCAGCAGTTATTTTTCTGTTCCCTTCCCCAGATTTGTTACTAAATCATGTCCAAAAAACTGAATTTACCACAGGTGGACCCCAATTAACCTGTAGGAACAGCTCAAGGATAATCAGTGGAAACAGTGGACGCATCTGAGCTCAATTTTGATAATCTTGGAAAAGGCTGGGAATACTTATGAATTTTTATTTGTTTATTTTTAATAAATAAGCTAAATTCTACAAAACTTTTTTTTACGTTGTCATTATGGAGCATTGGGCATGAAGGGCTGTAAATATATGAAATATATACTGCAACATGGTTTTGCTCAGGTGGAGTACATACCGGGGAAGGGAAAATAAAAAAGTAAAGCATATCACATAGTATGCCCCTACATTTGTGGAACAGTAAGCAATAAAGTTGATTTAGTAACTTGGCAATAAAAATTATATAACGGTAATAATGTACCTTAATAGTGTCCAACGCTAGCTCTACCACAGCACACTGCTTTGGAGTCAAACTCTTTGCTTCTTCTCTTACCATGTGATCCTACAGCAAAATAAAAAATATTTTATTAGTTGAAAAAGATAGCAAGAGTATGATTTGCATGACAGATCTGTAGATATATAGTGAGGGAGAGGAGAATTTCTATAAAATAGTGAATACATACATAATATCAAATTCATGTAAATAATATAATGTAGGATCGACAGCCATTGTCATGGTTATGAACACAAAAAAACAGCTCGCACTCATGTCTGGATTCGGTCCAATGTCTTATTGGGATCTCTGTTATATTGTAATGTTTTAATATTTCTTTTAATCAGTTTTAAATGCAACAGTGTATTTCCATAGGATTATTCAAAATCCATTCTGTTTTTATCATTTCCCATATACCTTAAGTTTTGATAGCTGTCCAAGTTCTTTAGCAGCATTAATAATGAGATGAGTTCCCTGTTAAAAACATGAAAGCCAGGAAAGTTATATAAAGAAAAATATACAAGTACAACAAATTGAAATGTCTATGCAACAATTTTTTGTACTATGCTTGACTTAAGTTTTAATTATAGTTGAAAACGAACAACTGAACACATTGACAGTTCATGTTTGTTTTGAGATATATATGTGTATAAAACAATGTTACACTATACCTATTCTGTTTAGTGTGTACAATTTCTTTTACAAACCTTTTAATTTGTAAATTTTTTCACAAGTTGTCAAGAAGAAAGGTGTTATACACATCTATAGTTTTTTAATTAAGCCCTTATGTTATGCAAACAATTTTAAACTATTTTACTTTTTTGTTGTGCTTTGCATTTCAAAATAACACATAACATATCTCACAAAAGCAGTTTTACAGAGAAACATAAAAAGAAAATGGGGAGGAGCGCAGAAAGACAGACAGACACAAAGTGTCCTTACATCTGCATGGTACGGCAGCTTCACCCTGCTCTGGAGAGAGAAGTTAATTAACATGAGTGTGGGTATGGTATACAACTATGCAGTAACAGCTATTACAAATTTAAACAAACTACATACACAGCACAGCTATAGTTACACACTCTCACATACACACACACAATGCACAGATCCACAGCAAATATGCATAGCTAAACTTTCATATATAGAAAATTAAGCATAACTTAGAAACATACACTATTAGTAACATTCTAGCCAATACAACAACAGATGTAGCTGCACAAACCTTTACAGGTTCCTCCATATTTCACTTCCTTTTACAGTAATTCTTTTTACAAAATATTAATTATGTTAATATGTACTGTACTGCTATTGTGCAGTAATCTTCAATGTCTGAGCAGGAGGAATATGGATTCTCACTGTTCTTAATTAACTATGCAATCTTGCAATACACAAGAGAGATGGCTCTGCATACACATTTACCTTCTCTATCCCTTTGCCACCTTTTCTCAGCAGCGTCCCCTGCAGAAACATGTCACAATCGATCACTGCTTTGGAACATGCATTTTTTGGCACAGTCAAAATCTGGCCAAATTAAGTGCAAATGTAATTTTAAGATGTAACTGATCAAGTTTATGGATGATTGGAGTGTAAACAAAGTGTGATTGGAGGGATGACTAATACTAGTTAGTGTTAACAATAAATACAGGTAGTGAGTGGAACTATGCACCTCTGGGGATATATACTTTTTTACATTTAGAGGGATGATTTTTTGATGTTTATCATACATAAGGTTAAATGTAACACTTATTTGAATTGACATTTAGTGTAAACACCAGTAAAAAGACGTCACCCATACATGTGACAAGACAATGTAACAGGGCAATATAAGCATGTAAGGCAAGCACAAGAAGACAGTGACAGCAGAAATAACACACAATGATGCCAAGGGATAAGAGCCCTATATTACAGTGTATTTTTCTATAATAAAATGTAAAACAGTAAAAGTTAGTATTGGCATGCCTCATTTGCCTATCACTGTTTATCAAATGGCTAGAATCCTAGGGGTCTATACAGAAGGCATGAAGGGCTGTTTAAGGGCTCCATCCTGCCGTTGAAGAGGCTTCCATGAAGGAAGTCTGACTCCTTTAATGGAATTTGTTTGTGTTCCATGCAATAGAAGGAGTGAGGGCTGATTAGGCCCAAGGGAGGTTAAAGCCCCCTGATTGTGATCCACACTGTGCGCAGCCTATTATGATGGGTGGCGTGAGGGGGAGGGGCTTAGTACCTTGCTGCTCACGCCCCCTAGGTTATATAGCTGCTTGGTAAGGGGGACAACGCCTCTTTCTTTTCAGTCAGAGTTTGGTGCAGGTTGTCTCGTCTGAAAAGCTAAGTATTGCTTTAATTCCCCTTTATTTCCTTTTCAATTCACCCCTTTCTCCCTTATTGTCTTTCTTTACCTCAGTTTTTTCTTTATTTCTTTGCCTCATTTGTTTTTATACAATCTTTTGCCCACATTTCCTTTCCCTAAACTCCCTCCCTCCTCCCTTTACGCTATTCAATTTTTCTTTCTGTATTTCTGCACTGCCTTTAATTATGGTTCGCCGGCGTCAGGTNGCCCCTGCTTCCCCTGAGGTGATTCCCGGCACCCCGCAGTCAGCGGGGCCTGGCCGGGAGTTTGCTCTTGGAGAAGCTTTGCCGCACCCCCACCTCACCCAGGCAGAGGAGACTGTTTGCTCCTTGCCTGGGAGGCCTTCGCCCGCTGACAGCAGTCTGTTAGTCCGTGACGCTGGTGTTTTAGCACCGGCGGATGGACAAGTTGTCTCGGCGCATGCGCAAAGTGAGAACCGTTCTGTTCTCACTTCGTGCGCTGTTTCTCCTGGCCACGAGCGCGCAGGGAGTGTTTCCGGCGCGCGCTCGGCGGCCATCTTGGTGACCACTCTGCGTACCGGAAGTGGTATAAATCCCGGTGCGCAAGGGGCTTTGAACATGGCGCCGCAAGTGTCATGCGCTGGTGGCCCTAGGAGACGGCGCACCGTTACTGGTGCTAGGCGCCGTTCCAGGGCTTCTGGCATTCAAGGCTCCGATGCTCCTGCACTGCCAGCATCTGCTGTGGCACCCTCTGTGCCCGATGCTCCAGCTGGTCTCAATGATATTCCCTCCAGGGGAGCTGACAGGGCTCTGTCAGCCTCTCATGGGAGGACCAGGTCTCATGGCAGGCGTAGATCCCGTGACAGACAGCGCAGCAGAGGTCATGGTAGTGGCAGCCGCCACAGAAGTTCTCATAGGCGGTCTAGCCGTCATTCTCATCATGATTCAGGTAGATATGTTGACATATTTGCTATTTCCTCTCATAGCAAAAAGGAACTTAGAGCGGCTCAGCGTAAAGGTAGCGCTTGCGAGGATCAGTTTAAAAGTTATGTAGCTTGGGTTTATGCATTCTGCACATTTTCTGACTGCTATCTCTCTACACGCCCATCTGAGTTTAGTGAGATACTTAGTTATCTACACTTAGTTCACGACATCTATGCTCGTTTTAAACATCCTGCCTGGCGAGACTATGATGAGAGGTTTCATATGAAGTGTGATGGCCAGATGAGTTTACGGTGTGGTTGCAAGGATTTCGAACTCTGGCTGGATGTTACACAGCGTGCTGGTTTGGCAGCTTTGCCCACTCCTGCTCCTTTGACACAGAGGTTTCCAGCCTCGGGACGCCAGAGTGCGTCCCTTACCAGACGTGGCAAATGTTATAACTNTAACAATGGCTCCTGCACAAAGGGCTCCAGATGCGTTTACCGACACGTCTGTCTTAGATGTAATGCCCCAAACCCGCTGCTTCCACCACTGCGCGCCCTGCCGGTCAACCGGGACCTAAGCCTGGCCAGGTCCCCCATTAATTTGTCCACTTTAAAATTCTGGCTCTCCAAATATCCGGATTCTGAAGCGGCTGATTTTCTTTTGCGGGGGTTTTCGGACGGTTTCCGCCTCCCTATTTTTAGTGCGGTTTCCGGTCGGTTGCCACGCAACTTGAAATCTGCGCGCCAATTTCCTGATATACTTGCGGAAAAACTTAGTAAGGAATTGTCGGCAGGTAGGATGGCAGGCCCATTTCCCTCACCTCCCCTGGAGAACTTGGTAGTTTCTCCAGTTGGGGTGGTTCCCAAGAAGACCCCGGTGAAGTTTAGGCTTATACAACATATGTCTTTTCCCCGGGGATCTTCTGTTAATGATGCAATCCCGGAGGTTTTTTCCAGTGTTACATACCAATCATTTGACGACGCGCTGGCGATTGTCTGCAATGCGGGGGTGGGGGCGCTTCTGGTGAAGATTGACATCGAGTCGGCTTTTCGCCTGTTGCCCCTCCACCCTGACTCTTTTCCTTTCATGGGCATTCAGGTGTCTGGCAATTATTTTGTAGACAAATGTTTGCCCATGGGGTGTTTGGTGTCATGCGCATATTTCGAGACATTTAGTTAATTTTTACATTGGTGTGTGACAGCTGTGACAGGTCATTCCGGCATCGCTCACTATCTGGATGATTTCTTGATAGTGGGTGATGGTTCATCTTCCACTTGTGCTGACGTCCTTTCCTCGACACGTGACTTGTTCCAGACTTTGGGGGTACCCGTGTCTGATGACAAAACTGAAGGCCCTACGTCTTGTCTGTCTTACCTTGGAATAGAAATTGACAGTAGGGAAGGGTGGTGTAGACTTCCCTTAGACAAAATACATCGCTTACTGGGTCTCATTGACCATTTGCTACAGTCCACGACGGTGACGCTAAAACAAATGCAATCTTTGTTAGGCTCTCTCCATTTTCCGCAGAATGGAGAGAGCGACAGCAGGTCTTTTTGGCCCCAGGGCGTTGGTTCACGTGTCTGACAGCATGAAAGCTGACCTATTTGTATGGTTGACATTCCTACGACAGTTTAATGGTGTCCGGGTTTGGCCTACCCCTCCTATGTCTAGTGGAGACTTGCACCTCTATACTGATGCTGCGGGGAGTACTGGTTTTGGTGCTTTCTTTGACGGACAATGGTGTGCAGAACATTGGCCTAGCCGCTGGATTGAGTCTGGACTTACTAAGAACTTGTTGCTATTAGAGTTTTTTCCAATTGTTGTTTCTATTGAATTGTGGTTCTCTTCCCTTTGCAATCGTTCTGTCATTTTCTTGTGCGATAATCTCGGCGTTGTTCAGGTGATTAACAAGCAGACAGCATCCTCTTCCCCGGTCAAACGTTTGTTGAGACACCTAGTTCTCAGATGTCTTGAGTTTAATATCAATTTTCACGCGCGGCATTTTCCAGGGATTGACAACGGTTTAGCTGATGCTTTGTCTTGGTTTGATTGGTTGCGTTTTAGACAGTTAGCACCTTCTGCCTCTTTAATTGGTTCCCCCTGTCCCCCTTTTCTTTGGCAGATTGCCGAACAGATATAGAGTTTTTGGCCCTTCACTCTTTAGCGCCGGCGACCCTGCAAGCTTATAGATCAGCGTGGGCTGATTGGATAGCCTTCCAAGGCGTCAACGCTGGGCGTTTTGCTTCTATGAGCTCCTGCTTGCACAGTTACATATTGGGTATGTATGATAAAGGTAGGTCGAAAGCATACATGTCCAATGTGTTGTCTGGCCTAGCTGAAAGGATTACCAGACATTACGAAAGATTTTCTTATTTCACGTGCTCTTAAGGGGTGAGCTAGGTTGCGCCCGCGACAAGCTGATCGTAGACGCCCGATCACTGTCTCCATACTTCAGGATATGTTGGTATTTTTGCCGTTTATTGCTTTTTCCGAGTATGAAGTTTTACTGTTTAAGACGGCGTTTACAGTTGCATTTGGGGGCGCTTTTAGAGTTAGTGAATTGATTGCCACCTCCAGATTTTCTTCATCCATTGGGATGCCGTTTGACAACGTACATGTTATGTCTGATTCTGTACAGTTTTACATTCCGTTTAGTAAAACAGATCAGTCAGGTAGGGGTCATTGGATAACATTAGATAGGCATTCTGTTTCTGCCATCTGTCCTGTTTTCTTTTCTCAAAAATTTATGTCTGTTCGTCCTTTGTCATCTCCTATATGGCTTATTCATTTAAATGGCATGCCTCTAACTCATTTTCAGTTTAGAGCTTTGTTTCAGAGATGTTTGGCAGGCATTGGGCTGGACCCTCGGGAGTTTGGCACATACTCCTTCAGAATAGGAGCAGCTACAGCGGCCGCTGTGGCTGGAGCTACATCTACTGCTGTGATGGAATTGGGTCGTTGGCAGTCCTCTGCCTTTCGCAGCTACATCCGACCCCAACTGGAGAAGCTGTCATGACATCGCTGGTTTTATTTTAGTTAGCATGTTTCCTTATTCCCTCCCTCCCGCTGCGGCCCTGGATCTGTACTGGATTAGCTGGTACTGCTTGCTGCTATTGTAGGGGCGTGAAGGGATTTTTCCCTCTTGGCCTGGGCGTCTTAATTTGCCCCTAGTGACCTCCCAGATTGTGCCTTGAGGTTTTTTACCTTCGCCCAGGGCCTTCAGCTCCCTCTTGATCTCCTTAGTTATTGTTGATTTTATATATGTTGTTATATAAATGAATGTACACATTTCTATGGTGTCTGCAGTGGCTGACTCATTGAAACTGTCACAGCGCTGGAGAGAAGATCACACACTCATTTATAAATTGACAGACACTGGCTGTGTTATTTATTATGTATTAAAGTGTGTGTAAATACTGTGTAACAGGTTCTATATATGTTACATACAGNGCTTTAGATGTAGTAGATCAGTCCGTTTTGCAAAGTTACTTGTTAATGATGAGTGACAGGTCTCTACACACTGTGTAGTAATATCGGCAACATTGTGTGTAGAGACCTGTCACTCATCATTAAGAAGTAACTTTGTAAAATGGACTGATGTACTACATCTAAAGCACTGTATGTAACATATATAGAACCTGTTACACAGTGTTACAATCACTATTCTATATAACAAATAAAAAGGCCACTGTCAGGTGTGTGTAATGCAAAGCATCAATGGCTCATTCATGTAAATGAGCCATTGATGCTGCAGCGATCGGGGAGATCAACAGGCAGTCAATTTTGAAATGATCAAATCGACTGCATCTCACAGTGAAATGCCTTCGATTTGATCATTTTGAAATCGGCTGAAATCGATGGAGATTTCAAATCTCCATCTAAATTCGGGCTTTAGTAAATTTGACTAATTGGCGATTTTAATTGCGGCGAAATTGCAGCGATTTACTGCGATTTGGAGTCGCAGTCAAAATCACCCTTTAGTAAATACCCCCCTAAGTGTAAAAACATATATTGCAACATACATTGCAAAGATTTATGGACCTGTCAGTGTGAGCTGTTGAGTGAATTCCCCTGTCATTCCCCTGCAGAAAAAGCTGGGTTATAACAGTACTTACACTACTACATACTGATCTGTGAGGATCCCCTCAAACCTGATCCTAATTTCAAATGTAAATATACCTCACAAGCTTACCTAATGTAATTAACATGGACAGGGGTAAGGGAAGGGGGAGAACCGGCTCAGTGGATGGATTCCATGGCTTACAGATCCACACATTAGGTAATGCGAATGTGCACATCTGTCATGCACATGCATGCTGTCAGGAAATGTACCTGAATTCCACACTTTCACTGTGTGCAGAAGTCGCGCATACAATGTGAAGCTAGATTAGGTCTTAAGTATCTAACTATCTTGCAACCTTTATACGAAGGCCCTATTTATAAGGTGGTTAAAAATTTTAATGATTTTCTATTAATTCTTTCCAAACTAAGTAAATAATATAAAGTAAAAAGTTTCAAGCATCAAAATATACCAAATGTACCAATTATGAAATGTATCTACCATTGCTAAATTATTGCTAAATAAGTCCTAAAAAAATATTGTCAACATGAACATCAGCGTTTAAATGAACAAGAATAAAAAATTATGAGTTATGATAACTATTTCACCAGTTGCTATGTTCTATATATTAACAGGGTAAATGTAACAGAGTACTGTGTAAGCTAAAAAACTAAACAAAACAAAAAACTGCACAAATATTATTATACCCTTTGATACTACATTTAAACTCTATTGGCCAGATTCAGATTTTTAGGCACTCATGACTTAAGCTGGCCATACGCTATTGGAAAAATCGTTCAATTTAACAATTATAGGCCAATAAATCGTTCAGTGTATGGGCACTTCCAATAATCCTGCCATTAAGACCCACTTTAGAAGCATAAACAAAAAAAATATATATTTTTTTTATAGTTTGGAATGACTAATTAGCATTTTTTTATATATAATTATTGGACAGTGTATGGCTGTTCCTTAAAAAAAAATACAACAAAAAAAAACAATTTTTTATCCAATGGACGATTTATTGCATAGTGTATGGTCAGCTTTAGTTGAATTGTAGAGGGGCTAAATTAATGTTAGTGTTTGCATGCAGGGAGAATACTTTGTTTTTGCATTTTGCAAACAGATACTGCCAAGCGTTACTGTTACACTGTTATTAGACTTGGGCCAGAAACATCGCCTCTCACCTGTAATATTGATTGCAACTAACTGGCTATGTACTAGAACAATTATTGTTTCAATTCTGCAATTATTGGAAATTGGATGAAAAATATTTCTAGTGTGTGGTAACAATTTTTTCGTAAGCTGCACAATAATTGTTTCAGAGAGGCAATCAGACAATCATTTTATCTTTTGTTGTACACAAATGATTATCTTTTGAGGCATCCAATATTGGTGTGTGTATGAACATTTCAGATAATCCTGACCGATTTTGCTAGTATTTGTAAATAATGCTATTCTAGTAAATAATGCTATAAAGACAATCTTTCTAGTGTATGGCCCGCTTAAGTCATGAGTGCCTAAAGATCTAAATCTGGCCCTATGTTTTAAAGGTAAACCTCTGTAGCCAAAAGGAGGACATGGCCCTGAAGTTACTAGAGTGTACAAATTTGATGTTGTATCCCACTGGCTTATTAGCCACTGTCATAATAATTAATAATAGATCATGTTGGTTATCCAGTATAAAATTAAATACAATATTCACACATATGCATACTAGTGGTTGCTAGTTTTCCTTTGGAAGTCTCTTTGCTAGCAATATGGGCAAAATGAATTACATCAATGTCACTGTCAATTAATCTAATGGATTGCACATAATTAACTGGGGAAACATGGGGTTGCAATGTGTCACTATCAAATGTAGCTGATGTTTACCAAATGTATATACTTTATTTTACAGAATTACAGTGAGTGACTATCCAATGGTTTTACTTCACTTATTAGACAGACACAGAATATTTAGAAAAGTCTAATAAAATAATAAATAATAAAATGCTCTTTGTACCTCAAAACTTGAAAACTTCTAGAGTTCTGGAGCTAAAAGTATATAAATTAAAGGTATACACATAGAAAGGCATTCTTTGATGATGGAAATATATTGCTTTCAAAAGCTAAAAGAGAATAATGGTATTTCTCGATAGAGAGAATGGCACAATTTATATTAAAAAAATTAATATTTTCTGTAAATTATTAATGATAGTCTCACAATCTATGTTTATTCATTGCTATAGCTGTATAGATAGGCTTAGTTAACTGTACTACAGAACAGTTTAAGCATGCTTTGGATAAATATAAGGGTATGTTGAGTCTCAAACAAAATAGTGATTCAATTTGGGTTGGTACATTTTTAGATACACAATGGGATGGGCCATGTGGCTCTTATCTGCCGTCACTTTCTATGTTTCTATATGTTACAGTTGATTATAAGCATGGTGTACTATAAACATTATGCCTTAAAAATTGACCAGTCAGTCCCCATCAAAGTATATATTAAGAGAGAGTCTAGAATAATGACCAAGAGAAATTAGAATGTATTTAGAATATTTAGTCTGTATAAATACTAGGTAAATATTCACTGTGTGCAAAAAATGAACTTTAAGAAAATTCTTGTTATCCAAATTGATATTGAAATTATATGTCACAAATCTTTAAACTGAATAAGTGTAAATTATTATATAAACTGCACATTTTTGTAAGATAATGTCCTGTTTTGTTGGTTTTGTTTGGTTATAGGTACATGTGGAATGTCTTAAAAAAATAATCTCCAATTTTACATAGATAACATATTAACTGCTCATCCAGCCTTGCACGTTATTTAAAACGAATCATTGATCCTGTCATCAGGAGAGCTGTGTACATTAGGAAGTGGAATGAGGACTGTGGATTAAACAGGACGTGACCCAAGTGTTACAGGTAGAAGGGACAGCAACAAATGCAGCTAATAAATATATGGGACCAATGCAGAAAGGGAAAAAGAAGGAAATAACAGCTCCACATGTGACATATACCAGCTAACTCAGGGCAGACACAGAGACACAGTACATTTACTTACTATCATCTGAATGAACGGTGAGCAAAGAGGAATAAATGACAATGTCAATAATTAAATACACAGAGCAAGGTGTTAGGGCACTGATTACAATATATTATACAGCCTTTGTCATTCTATCTAACATTTTGATTTTCAATAGGCTAAAATGATATACTAGACCATGCAGTCATATATTTTTCTGAAATCATAATAATTTTTCTATCAACAATGGGTATGTGTGCTTCTTAAAATCTTAAACACATATACCAAAAAATTAAAACCATTATAAAAGATATCTGAGCAGGACAGAAAATGGAAGAAATTGTAGATAGGGTCAAGTCGAACTAGGGTTATATTTATCAAATGTATGTGCATTAATATAAATTTTAACAGATTTTGTAATTTAGTGATTTACAGTCACTTTTTAGGTGTGTACATATGCATCAGCCCTCAAGATTTATTTAATATTAGTTAAAATGCCATCTGGTATAGCTGCCTAATAGACATAATACTCTTACAACCATAACACCTTGCCTCATTACCCAGTCACTTCATATACCAACAAACAGTGGTCATGGGCCATGTTGCTCTTATCTGTCACTTTCTACATTTCTATGTTTATATGATATCATGCAGCACTTTTATCCCAAATGCACGATTTTTGTGGTTTTGGGCTAAAAATCTAGTCTAGTGTGTGGCAATATGAAAATAAAAATAAACGTCAATAAAACATCTTTTCAACAATGGTGCACAATATCGTTATCAATTCAAATTCCGGGTTGATAACAATATTGTGAAGTGAAGAAAAAATGTAAAAAGTTTAAAAGAACAAAAAAACATTTTTACTCACCTCTCACCAGGTTCAGGGCAGTCGTGGCAAAGACAGGCACTGGAGAGGTGCCCAGCTACTCCTCACCTTCCTTGGAGCTTCCTCTCCAGGACTAGCCAAACAGCTGAATGGGATGCTGGCATTCATAAAGAACTTTTTCTCCTGTTGGAGAAAAGGAAGCGCTGGGGGAGGGGGGATCAGCTGGGCACCTCTCTGGTACAGCTGCCCCACCACTTGCTGAGCACCTTCACTAAAACAATATCATTTTAGAAAATGGTACTGAAGCCTTAATTTCAAGACTGTGCTGTAATTAGAGTGGTTACAGCAGAATTACAAAATTCTCTTATCATTAATCCTAGTTAAGGAAAAACAGTACTGCCAAAAAGAGGTGAAAACATTGGATTTATGGTATGCCCATTATTACATACATTTGCCTTTTTATAACTACTATGTAATTTTTTTCTACACTGACAATCATAATAACAGCATAAGTCCATCTAACTATATACTATGCTTCTATCACAAATGTTTTCACATCAGCAAATCAATTTTTTTTTTGCTGTTTTTTGAGTGTATATGTTAATATTTTGAATTTTTGTAAATAATACCTATTAAATTTAGTTGCCTCATTTAATTTACTAGATTGACATAGTGGAATAGAGTGTGCCTGGTATACTCCACTTTTCTTGTATCCCAGCACATACATACTCCACTGTCTATATCATCCTCATCATTAGCAATGGGGTGATCCTTTACCCCCTTCTTTGAGGAATCCATGAGTGAAAGGTCTGCTACTGCTCAGGGTAAATCTTTATCACAGGGGTCCAAGAAGAAAACTAAGTATTTCAGATGCATCATCATTATTTATAGAATATTAGTTAAAATCATATGTCTTTGTTGCCAAATCACATCTTAATTCTACTTGCAATTCTCAGAAATTCCTGAGCTATACCATGATACCATCCACATGACTAAGGAGATTTTGAAAAGCAGTAAAAACTAAAGTTTACATGCACTAGGAAGGTGAATCACTTTAAGCAGCAGCACCAGACATACGTCAGCTCGTTTTGGGGCAGGCTACTCTTTGCATGTGCGATTTCAGTAAGAAGTACACTTGTTATTTTAGAGAAATCTGTGAAGTCATAGCAAAATGGCTTCATAGGAAGAAAAATAGTGTAGCAAAGAAAAATGGAGCCGTGTTGGTTAAAAGAGATGCTAACTGTGGCTCATAATGTTATGGGTATTTTTTAGGTATCTGCCCAGACACCAACCCAAGCAAGAGGTAATAACCAAGTGAAATACCATACTTTACATGCTTGAGCAGGAACAAGTATACATTAAGCCATGAGATACAGTAGGGAGACGGGGCTGTTACATTAATGCAGAGGTAGGCAACCTGCGGCTCTCCAAGTGTTATCAAACTACCCAAAGTCCCAGCATGCTTTGCCAGGTATCCACTACGTCTATGCATATAAGCATGCTGAGACGTGTAGTAAATTAGTAAATAGTAAATTTATTCTTTTGACACAAAAAATAGCGTCAAAATCGCAGCAAAGTTGGGAGATTACAAATCACAGAAAAACTTGCTCTTTAGTAAATTTATCCCCCTGGTCTGGCTTAAAAGACATCCCTACACTCTGATACTGTAACCATAAACATAATGGTAGATGTTTACATGAAAGATCATGTACAAATTACCACATCAGACAGTTCCTTTCAGTGTAAAAAAGAAAACAAATCTCTTTCGATACCCTTATACAAATTGGAATTCCTATACTTAAACTGCACACCCTAGCGTGTTAAAGAGTGTTGAGAAAATATATTAATAATTTGATCAAAACTATATGATGCTGTAATCCAGCTATAAGATATCGTATGATAAAAAATAAGATGAATTGATTTTTAAGCCCCATATGTAGGTGTGCACAGGGTTAATTGGTCTGGTGGAATAATGTAATACACAATCTCTATGTTTCTGTACACTGGTGAGCACTTTACATTAGAAAGTGTGCTTAAATATGTCCAGTATCTGAGCTGCTTACAGGTCTGTAGGTAGTTAGGAGAAGCAGTTCTCCAATTCTCTTGTTAATCAGTGATATCGCAGTCAGTCCCAGCTCTGTGCTTGGCTCCTGTGTTCTGCTCATCCGTGCGCACGCCTTCCGTCACCCTGGTAACTGGTTTCACGTCCTTGTGTGTTTTACAGCGCTACTCCCTAAGTGTGAAAGCATATGGGGAAAGAACACAAAACAGGCCTCTATTGTGCAGAATCTTTGGTTTATTTGTATGCTATAATTAGGCTGTGCCTATATACTCACAATTATTCAGTATATGCATTGCATATTAATAAAATACCATAGCTACCGCCTTGTCTTTCCTGGTTCCCTTTATTCCTAATGGGGGCTTCTGGCGCTGGAAGGGAGTGGCAAGCAAAAGGTTGTTTATAGGGGTCTGTGCTGTGCTGGTTTATCCAACGCATTTAAGCCCTCAAAATGGGGTCTTTCTCAAGGCAAAATATGTTCATTCCTGGCAATGAGAGTCCCATAAATAGATAAGGATCCCTCCCCTTGTTTTACAGGAGGGATCCTGATTGGTGGATGACATTCTCATAGGCGGACATATGATTTCATGTGTCTTCTGTGTATATAGACACATTGGGGGGTATTTACTAAGGGTCGAATTGAGGATTTCGATTTCTGTCCTCGAATTTTGGTCCGAATTCGCCGTCTTCGTATTTACTAAGGGGCGATTTTGTCTCAAATCGCATGTCCGAATGAATTCGCGTTCGAATTATCGTTCGAATTACAGCTTCGATTTGCAAATCGAATTTTCGATTTTTCCTTATCTCCGAGTTGGCAAGTACATTTACTAAAGATCAAATTGTGAATTCGACCCTCGAATAGGACTGAATTTGCGTTCACAAAATCGCTTTTACAGGGCTCCCGAATTGTGTATTTTCCCTAAGCAAACCNTTTTTTCCAATATGTTTAACAACAAAAGTGGCACAATTTCTTAAATCCTAAACATATGCTCACGCTAACATGTATGTAGGAGGCTTCCTGTATGCAAAATTTTTTTTTATACTGACCCAAAATATACATAATGGTATTGGCCCTGATCACAAAAAATATGACAAACTAATGTGCGTACAGTAAACTGTCGTGAATGCCTGTGACAAGAATGGGACAGGCTGCATCGAGAAGTCATTCATGAAACTTCGATTTCACAAGTGTAAAATGGTGACGTCATGCTGAATTCGAGGCACGAATTGACGAAATCGCGGGTCCTAAGGCATAATTCGACGCAAATTCAGGCCGAATTCGCGTCCACAAATCGAAGCAAATCGCGATCGAATTTATTTGGCCATCCAAATTCGATCCTTCGTGAATACGATAAATCGCTCACCGGTTCGATTTCAAAATCGACGCGAATTGGTCCGATTTGTATTCGCCCTGACAATTCGACCCTTAGTAAATACCCCCCATTGTATTGTATAAATGGCATACACATAAATAAATTAAGGTTTCTACATCTTTTGTGTTGCAGTGAATAGTTAACACTTTAATGGGAGGAGGAGATAATATGGGTAACCGAGGACTAGAAAAAAACATCTAAGAATCTATATCAGCTATATAGATGACATATTATTTATATGGTCAGTACACCAAGACCTTTTAGAATTTTTTTGTAACCACCTAAACCACAATAATAAAAACATCAAATTGACTATAGAGAAGAGCAACACCCAGGTACATTTCCTAGACTTAAAAATATATACAAACAAAAATAAACTATAAACTAAGGGGCTATTCAATCCATCTTGAATATGGGAAAAAGCGCAATGTGAAAGATAGGTAAAGGGGTAGAGACGCATAAGCTATCAGCGCACTTTAATATGAAACATGACTGCTCCACCAAGGCATAGCAGAGTAACTCCACATTGGAGGAGAACCAACATCAAAGAAAGTTTAGCGAAGTTGGAATTGGAGGGGATATTCAAACTCCAGAGTTTAACCCCCATGGGAATGAACAGGGATTTTGAGCTAAAATGGTTTCTCTATGGGAAATATATAGCACCCTTTAACATCCCCTATATCCACACTATTAACACCATCCCTGCAAGGTCCCCTCAATGGAGAAGGAACACAGGGAAATCACCACCTCTATAATGAGGAACATGACCACAAGTCACAGATAACAGTATTTTATCGCTCCAGTTGGGTAATTTAACCAACGGATACAAGTAAAGAACACTCATCCTAGAGTGATTAGCATTAATTTTACAAACACAGGAACCCATAAAGGGTTAACTAATCACTACAACACAAAAGATGTGGAAACCTTCATTAATTTATCTGTATGCCATTTATACAATACAATCTCTCCACAGAGGACACATGAAAACACATGTCCTAANTATAGCATACAAATAAACCAAAGATTTGGCACCATTGAGGCCTGTTTTGTGTCCTTTCCCTGTATGTTTTCACACTTAGGGAGCAGCGCTGCAAAACGCATGAGAACGCCAAACCAGCTACCAGGGTGACGGAAGGTGTGCACATGGACACAGAATACAGGAGCCGAGCACAGAACAGAGAGCTGGGAACAATGGTGAGATCGCCGATTAACAAGAGAATTGGAGAACTGTTTCCTACCTACAGACCTGTGAGCAGAAAATATTTACACTACTCATTATACTTACACATGTCATGAATTGATGGAAGGAGACTGCGTAATACAGGAACGATTGTGACTTGATAAACAGATACTGGACATATTTAAGCACGCTTTTAATGTAAAGAGCTGACAGAACATACAGAAACATAGAGACTTTGTATTGCATTATATGAATTACTGGCAAGTATTTACCTAGATGAATTATAAGTCTATAGAGACTTTGGACCAGATCCAGATTTTATGCACTACTGAATTATTCACAACTTACTCACTCACTTAAGTGGGCAAAACCATTGTTGAATTTGAGAGGAGTTCAAGTTCATTAGTTGCAAACAGTATTAAGTTTATTTCTGCAAAGATTATGTTTCTTAGCCTCAATTTAATAACAGTGTAACAAAATGTGTGCAAAATGCAAAAATAAAGTATTCTCCCTGCATGCAAACACTAACATTAATTTTACCTTCCCTGCAATTCAACATGACTTTGCCCACTCGTGAGTAAGTCGTGCGTAAGTAAATAGTAAGTTAAGACTGGATCTGTCCTTAAAAGGATAACATCATCATCCGCTTGATTGCTACATATCCGTTTACCTACAAAATACTCAATAACTGCACCAGTATACATTAGTACTGTGCAGTACTACTTGTACTAGTAATGTTAATGCAGTATTTAATCCCCAATATTATTTTTATTTATTTAATTTTTTGTACAATAAAATACAACAAAAACTAGTCAGCTTAATGACTATGGATCTCATCCAGGACACCACAAATCCAGATAACTGAACACTTATATATTGTGATGGGAAAAACATATATCATGCAGACTCCTCTTGCTGTTCATTGTGGAATCCACATAAATTCCCCTACCTTAAGGTTTGCANTTAAGCAAGCACCCTTTTTTCCGCTCAGCTGATGCACGCAAGACCTTTATGGAGGTCTGGATTCGTAAGATCCGTAAAGTTAATACATAGAGTGCATATGATTCTAATTCCATACTCCAGTTAAATGACTGGAATTATTTCTCATTGTGAGCAAAATATTCAGAAATAAGCCTTTACTACAAAGTTAATTATATTGTTTATTACAAAGTAAATAAGTACCTGATACATCAACTGATCTTCCTTCATCCACAATTTATCTCTTATCTATATATACTATCTATCTATCTATCTATCTATCTATCTATCTATCTATCTGTTAACATCAGTAGCCTTCATAGTCTTTTCAAATCTTTAATAAATCTTTAATACATTTTTAGTCAAACATGGCTGAATTACTGGGACACCGGCACTATAATATGTGCCTTCACTGCAAGTAAGATATGCCCCACTGCAGGCACGTCATTTTAACCTTAGCTCTAACGCTAACCCTAACCTAAGTCTAGACCTAAGTTTGACAGATACACTGATACACTAGCATAGCACAAAGTGAAGTGCCTGCGGGGAAACAAAAGCCAGTCGGCTCCAGCCGAATGCTGCACACTGTGTCTAAACCCAACTGCTCATGTCATAACATTGGGGAGTAGTTTGACGCACACACAAACATAAAATAAATATATATATATATATATATATATATATATATATATATATATATATATACATGCTATTTTAGACTGCATTGAGGCAAAAACAAAAGAACATTGGAAGTTTGTGCTATATTTGTTGTTTCTTGTGCACAACAGATATTTCTTCATATCATGATTTACTATTTACTGAGGCTGATTAAATTGTTTAGACAGTCAAAGGAACTCTTTTTTAAAATATTCTTCTTTGATAGCTTTTCAATATTTATATTCAAGTTTTTTTAGTAGAAAGCTATTTTTTTCTGAATTGAATGATGAATCTATTACAAATGTATTTAATGACGGATCTAGTTAGAAAATTTTCTACACAGTTAATTAGATTCATGAGGTTCGAGAAGCATCTCTGAATAAGTAATAACATGCTTGTTATTTATTCAGGAAAATAAATAATGTCTTCCAACATTCATTCAGTCACTTTGCTAAGAAAGAAGGTGTGTTTTTAAGTCTATAATTAACATCTGAGAATAACCTTTACTACTTTCCTGATATTAAAACACTAACCGTTTGGTCTGTCAATGGTGGAAGTACAATAGTTTTTTCCATTGTGTTCATTACAAGTTTCCAGAGCTCCTTCAATACACGTTTCAAAACAGTCTTCTCACAAATTTTAGCAAAGAGAGTAAGGCTAGGGAGAAAAAAATAGACATTATGGTGAATTGTTTTACTTTAGTAACCACAGAAATGTATGCAATGTTAAATCACAAATCAGTCTTACTTATTACTGTCTTTTTTCCCTGCATCTGTCCTATATTTAGCTGATGTATTTGGTATTCATTTTAGTTATAGATAACAAAATTCTTATCCAGGTTATGATTATGTCATGAAAAATCTTTATGTCAAACATGCATTAAAAGTTGCAGTGTTCCTGTAACCTTTGTATGACCACTAACAGATTATTTTTATACATATATCTGGTTTATGTACCCAGGCTGTCAAGAGAGGGGGAGGGGGCTACTCTTTACCCGGGCCCNGAGCTAAATGGGGGCCCGTGATTGAGATTGATATTTTTTGGGTTTGTTTGTTTTTTTTTTTTTAACTGAGAGTGATCTGCAGTGAGCTGCTCTTATGTGTCATAAAGAGAACCCTGTAGCCCATCACTGGACTCTGCTCAAGCATGACCTTAAACTATTTAAGATGTAGCTGGAATACATTTCTATTTATGAAGTACTTTTGTCTCTGTAGGTCTAGTGCTTTCAACCTTCTAGGTATACATTCAAGAGAACACAGGCATAACCCCACTGAACTACCGGTAGTGTGGCCAGTGCAAGGCATCGGGCCCATTCAGACCCAGGGGCCCACCACCACACTGCTGGTCAGGCTTCAACTTCTGTAGTGATTCTCTGGGCCCTAATTTGTAAAGTGCTACGTAATCTGATGGCGCTATATAAAAACCTGTAAATAAATAAATAATCTAACCTAATAGTAATATGTATCACTCCTGCTGCTAACAGTGCAGGGGTCCCGGAGGTTGGGATCCTAGCAATCCCATTCTTGGCTCAAGTCACATGCTCAGGTCATAGTTCATTTGCCAACTGTACAGTTTGCAAACTCTATTGGGGGCCAGGTGTCAAGCAGCCAGAACAGCTTACTGGGCAGTTGTAGTGCGGAGATTCACTCGGCTCAGCCAGAACAAATCTGCAAGCCACAATCTGCACTTTAAGCCGCACTTTAAGTGGCATATAAAAAAAAAATATTTATCCATATATTCAAATATACTGTATATATAACTACTGGGAGAAGCAAGGCATATTTTTCCCCCTTTTCCCACCTCCCACTCTCCATTCCCCCCTCCCTACTTATGTATTGCATTTTATCTATGACAGGCATTGATGTTTGTTTTTATATGCTTTTCATTTTTGGGTGCTTCTCCCTCCTCCCCCTTTGCTTTCTGTATCCCCCCTTAAAAATGCCTTCAATAAAAGCTAAATGATATGCTAATACATATATATTAGTAATATTGTTTCAGCTCATTAGACTTTATTTATTGTTCCATAAACTCCCTTCTTACTTGCTGTCCAATGGGTCCAGAATAGGTTGTAACACATTATCGGCATCTTGGGCCACACTGCTGCAATTACTGGCAGGTACGTTTCCAGTCCCCTTGACCTGACTCAGGATCTCTCCCATCTGTTTTACACACTCCTCAATGTGTGGTTGGAAGCTGAGTAAAATAGAAATAAAACATATATGCCCGCTCTGTAAGATGTCTCAGTTTATTTAGAAATATCTGAGGAAGATGCAACCAGGTCCATCTAAACAATGTGGTTTGAAAACAAGGATCAGGCCTTAATTTACTAAGCAGGGAGATTGCAGGGAGATTAATAAATTTAGGCATCACTGTCTACTTCAATGACTACAGGACACTAAAAAGTATTTTTTTTTTGAGAAAAGAGAATTTTCAGCATTTATGCAAAGACTTTTTAGTAGAGCATAGTAAACGGATGACCATCCCACACAGCTGCTCAACTGAGGTCTCATGTTGGATCCCTCAGGATGTACTAAACAATTGGGCTGAATAGACTCAGAACTGACCTGTGAATTCTTCTTGCTTTGTTGCATTTATCCTGAGCATTAAATCTACATGCTAATAAATCAATGCTTCATTCTCTGAGGATTGTTACCAATGTTCCAGCTCAGGTCTATTTCTTGATTTAAATGTAATTTAGTTTCCTTGGTCAGAATAAGATATAACAGGAACGGGTCACTATCCCTAGTCTAGTAAATTTGAATACTTGTCTAGCTAATGTGATAGACATCAAGCAGAAATCCTTCCATACTTACAGATGTGACAGCTTATAACGTTTCTAAAATACCATCTTGTCAGTAATTCTGAAAAGTTGCCGTTCCAACAGCAACAGTGTGACTGCAGAAGACAACCATTGTCAATGGTTGGACAAGCTGCTGGCTGCAAAGCCTTCTGACACATTTCCCGAAATCTACATGTGGCCATGCTCATTACTGCAAACTGTGGTACTTTTGTAAAGATTGTCACAAGTGTCACATCTATATCATTCTTCTGTTTATTAAAATTAATTTACAATTAGGGTTTTACGAAATCTTTTATTCCAATTCACTTATTCATGCAGACATTGTGAATGAATCAATGACAATAAAGATAAACTTTTTAACGTTTCATTTTATATTAAAGCTTCTTTTCTCATTGCATTGTATATAATATGTATAACCTCAGTTTAATTCCTTAAATTGTAATTTAGAAATACTGAAAAAGTACAAATGAATTTAACCTAAATGTTTTGATTAAATCCCCGAATTTGCCATATATGTATTTACCTTGTAGCAAACACTCTGCTGAGTTCATCCAAAACATTGTTGAGTTTCACTTGTAACTCCTTAAGGATATCACTTGTTTCGGCATCCAACTTGCAAAAAAGTAAGTTCCAAATTAAAAATAAATGAAAATGTATAAGTGAGTCACCATCAATACTCCACTTGAGCAAACATTTCTCTTTGGATCTAAACTCAACAATCCCTTTTAATGGTCGTTTAANTAAAGAGATGAAGTTACTAAATTAATGAAAAATTTTGTTGTATGCGAGAAAGATAGGACTTATAAATAAAATAAAATAATTGAAAATGCTAAACATTAAAGCAGATCCACAATAATATATTAATTGTTCAAACAATTGCTTGTTTGAAACTAACTATGATGATTATTATGCATTATATGAATACTAAAATTGTAACAATCTAGATAATTTTATTACTGGCTTCATTTTACTGACAATTTTCTTTTCCCAAACCACTATATCAAACTCTCCTCTAAAATCAGGTCTACTTTATCTAACAGGATCAGTATAGTCAATATTACTATTAAGCCCTTTTCATATCCAGATTTCCACATTCTGCTACTTCCTTTAGTCTGTCTTAAATAGTCAGCAGAATTCTGTAGAAATAAAAAAAAAATGACTCAAGACCAGATCACCTGTTTTCTGAATTAAAAAAAAATTCTTAAACATACACACTATGAAAGTAATACTTTCATAGCAGGAGTCATATTTAGCCACTGTTTAAAATTGGATAATTGTTTTTACAGGAATTTTTTCACCCCTTAAACCTATGCTCAAATAGCACGCAATTAATCTCAGTTTAAATACTTTTCCTGATAGCCATAACATTCTAAAAATCAATATAAATAGGTAAAGGCAGTATCATAATATACTCACATCCTTCCCACCCATGGCTTCAAACATTTTTTCCAGTTGAACCCGAAGCTGCTGAATGTTGTTCATTAGGATACATGGCTGTAAGAACAAAGAACAAAAAACTGTGTCTATTTGGAACAAGGAATTACTAAAATTAAAGGCTCATAGTGAAAAAGTTATATTTTTTAATTTAGTTTTAGTAAAATAAAGTGCTAGTGTAAAATGTAAATGTGAAAAATAAACTATGATGAATTAAAATCTCTCCCTTTAAGCAAGATATAAATAAAAGACATATAAAATGGCACTCAGTTAAAAAAATCATTATATTTATTATGTAACTTGCATAAAGCAGCAATGTTTAAGACACAGTATGAAAACAGTTTTAAACAACTTTCTTAAGTGCTGTCCTATACCCTATAAAAGAGGATTGGTATTTGTGGGAAATCTCATTCTGAGACTTCCATCTGTGGGGTCGCATCACTAAGGAAGGGCCTGGTTGGAGTGTGGGCATTTACACTCTCATGGGCCAAACCATGTTGAATTGCAGGGGAGTTAAAATGAATGGTAGATAAATCGTCCAATCTGAAGAATGAAACAATTTTTTTTTTTTTTAAAGGAATTGGAAACCGCCATACACTGTACAATAATTGTATGGTAAAAAAGATATATGCAAATGACACTTTCAAACGATTTTTTTCAAGAAAAATCTATGCTTATAAAGTGGGTCTTTTTTTAACCATTCATTCTTTATTGAAATATAAAAATCGAGAGGGGGGGTACAAAAATGAAGAGGGAAGCATATCTGGCAAGGAAGATATGCAACAATAAACAAAACCCCATTGCAGTTGGGAACTTACAGAAATGCAGCGAGATAAATTGGTACAAGTACTGTGAACAGTAACGAATACAGAGGGGTTAGGGAAAGAGGGGGCAGGAGAGGGGGTGGAAAGGAGGGGGCAAAGGAGGGGAGGGACTGGGACTAGCACCGAAAGGAAGCCATTAGGTCAAAGGCTCAACCCCAAGAAGGGAAACCACCAGGAGGGCCCTCAGAGGAAGATTCAACATTAGAAGGGACACGTTCAAGGGGAGGGGGCAGAGGAGGGCGAGGGTGAGGTGTCCCGCCCAGAAGATCGAGCCAGATATTCCACCCACCGGAACCACAAGAGCAGGGGAGATTTAGTGGATATAGAGTATGGGACACTGAGGGTCTCCATAGTATAGCAAAAGGTGACCTTCGCCTCCACTGTAGCAATAACAGGAAGGAGCAGGGACTTCCAAAGTTGGCCTATAAGAGTCTTAAAGGCTAACAGAATCTGACCCAGCACATAGCGATCAGCAGGAGGAAAATCAGGAGGGTAAAGGTGAAGCAACACGATGTCAGGAGTGAGGGAAATAGAGGTGTGACAGACAACAGAAACTAGTTGGGAGACCACAGTCCAGAACGACTGCAAAAGAGGGCATGCCCAAAAGATATGAAAGATGTCACCGACAGCACCACAGTTCCTCCAGCAGAGTTTCGATTGGGCAGGCCAAATCTTATGAAGCGGTCCGGGTGAGATAGAGGCAGTTCAGGAGTTTAAATTGGCATTCCGCATGGTCAACGGAACGTTAAAGCCTGAAGGACAGATTGAAGAGGCGTGTCCATTGCGAGTCAGGGATAGAAATCTTGAGATCACGCTCCCAGGCAAGCTGGGAGGCGACCTTAGGAAGGGACGGAGTAGGATCAGATATGTTGTACCAAAAGGAGATGGCTCCCCTACTCTGAGACGCGGAGAGGCGAGCTGCAAAGGGAGCCAGAAGGGCTGCAATGGGGCCCCGTCTAGTCGTGGCCACCCACCAGTGATGTAATTGGAGGTACTGGAACCTGGACAACTCCGGGAGCCCGAGAGAGGGTTTAAAGAGGAGAGGGTCAGAGGTCAAGTTAAAGAGTGAGGAGTAGTAGGAGGCAAAGCAATTAGCGATATGTGCTGGGTTTAGGATCCTGTCACCAGAGGGGGATATCAATAGTTTGACCCGCCGAGAAGCCTGTTGAGTCCGGAGTTTGTGGGCAAGCATTTTGCTTGCCCTATTGGCAGATGAGTAATAGGTTTGGCGGAGACGAGTGAAGGTTGCGTGGGATCGGGTGGTAAGGTGAAACAGGAGATCTCTGCGAGCAGAGTCCAGTTGATGCTGCAATTGGAGGGAAGGGTCAGATTTATGGAGAGCTTCCAGGCGGGACACCTCTGTGAGGAGACTGTTAGAGAAGGAGGAATTTTGACGCTTACGAGACGCGCCAACATGAATAGCAGCACCACGAAGGACAGCCTTAAGGGCGCACCAATGGGTAAAAAGGCAGGTATGGGCAGGCAAATTACAGTGAAGGAAATCTGACAGGGCAGTAGCAAGAGCTGTTTTAGAGGGGGAGTCAGAGAGCAGATAACTGGGAAACCGCCAGGGGCAAGGAGGGGGTCGAGAGGGAGAGGGGGCCCACACCCAGGTTACAGGTGCGTGGTCAGACCATGTTTTGGGGAGAATGGTGGCAGCTTTGGAGTGTTGTAAGGTCCACTTATCCACAAGAATAAGATCAATACGGGAGTTATGGGGGGCAGAGTAGAAGGTATAATCCCGCAGATCAGGGTGGGATACCCGCCAAACATCAAATAGATCAAATTCAAGGAGCAATTTGGAGAAGAGAAACGAGGGACTGCCACGCGCCTGGGGCGGGGAGGGGGGAGGAGAGGAGTGGTCCAGCTTCAAGTCCAGAGTCAGGTTGAAGTCACCAAGGAGGATAAGGTGGCCCCGACGTAACTCCTGGATGAGTTCAAGCATGGAGCGGAGAAAAGGGATTTGATGGAAGTTGGGGGCGTACAGGGAGACTATGGTAACCAGGCAGGAATCAAGAGTGCCCACCAAAATAAGATAGCGCCCATTCTTATCGGCAGTTTGGGAGGAGAGCTCAAACTGAAGGCCAGAGCTAGAGGACGGCCACACCACACTTTTTGAAAGGGCCATTGGCCATAAAGCATAAAGTATTGGCCATAAAAGGGGGGATGAGGCAGAGAAGTGGGTCTCCTGGACTGCCACAATATCGGCATGACAGNCACGAAAGGTACTAAGGGCCAGGTGCTGTTTGGAAGGGGAGTTGAGGCCTTGAACTTTGAGAGAGTAAAATTTAACCATGGGGATAGAGATATGGGAAGACCAGAGGAGCAGCAGATGGATCAGGAGGGGATGGGGTATAGTGCAATGTCTCGGGAGGAGAGGGGAGGGGCAAGGTAAGGGAAAAAGGAAAAGAGGGATGGCAGAGAGAAAAGAAAAAGAAAGACAAGGAGAAAATCAAACATGCCCAGTATATTGGGCAGTAGTGGTGGCCTCATAGGAACACGAGGCAACACACACAGAACGGGGGCGGGCTACGAGAGCCCCCCCTGAGCAACAAAGAGAAGAACAATGGATTAAACAGCAACACAATAGTAAGAACGATAACTGAACAGGAAGTCCCGTCAACAGAGGTTTAGAGCACACCTATAGGGGAAAGAAAACAGGGAAACAATATCTAGCAGGAATTAATCGCGGTACAGAAAACAAGAAGAGAGGCAAGTACGACATAAGGCCACAAATATCCTTATATTATTCAGACCAAAACCATAATGGTACTTGTTGCCAACACGGGACCAGTCCGAGTTCACTTGGGATAAACGAGGAGGAGCAGGACCACCGTCAACAGGAACATTCCACAAGGAAAGTAGTGCCAATCCAGCCTCCACCGATGAACGACATGAAGGGAGCCAGAGTGACGAATCAGGAGCTTCACAGGGAATCCCCAACGATATGAGATGTCCATAGCCCGAAGAGCAGAAGTCAGGGGACGGTACTCCCAGCGAGCCGCCAGCGTGGCAGGGGACAGGTCTGGAAAAAGCTGTAGGCTGCGAAGAATTTCAGAGGATTCCATATTGCGAGCCGAACGAAGGAGGTCCTCCTTAATATGGAAGAAGTGGNCCCTCATGAGTGTCCCAGGACCGAGAAGAGGGCGCTGATGCTGACTTCGGAAGCCGACGAATACGGTCAAGGAGAAGATCATGGTCAGAAGCAGCAGGAAGGAGCTTGTGATAAATGGCCGTCACATAGGTCCGAAGGTCATCGTTGGAGACCGAATCTGGGATGCCACAGATCTTAATATTATTCCGGCGAGACCAATCCTCAAGGTCCATCACCTTGAGCTTGAGAAGGTCCACCTCACGGTGCAGCAAGTCCTGGGCATCGATCAGGCCATTGTGCAATTGAACCAACTCCCCCATCTTGGTTTCCAGGTGGTCTGTGTGATCTCCAAGCTCAGTGACAGTCGAGGAAAGCTCCTGGACCGTGGCCTCATATTTGGAGGTAATATCGGAAAGGAGGGCAGCCATCATCTGGTAGAGGGTCTTGATAGTGATNGGAACATCCGAGTCAGGGTTGACACCCAAGTCCAGGGAGGCTGGAGCAGGGGAGGACACCTCAGGAGGAGGAGTCGACAGCGGAGCCGGTAGGGACGGAATATCCGCCTGCGGGGGTGGTGAGCAAGCAGGAAACCGCACTGGGGCGGAAGAGGGAGTTGCTTGAGCTTCTTAGGTGGCATGGCAGACAGAAAGGCAGGGAAAGCAGGGCAAGACACAGCAAGGGGCACAGGGAGAGTAAAGCTGCAGAACTGCGGATGGAAAGAACCTTCGTGCGGCTGGAAAGAACCTTCATGCGGCTGGAAAGAACCTTCGTGCGGCTGACGTGATGCTGCAGGAGCCGGAGACAGGAACACACCGTGGGACACGGGAGCTCCACAGGAATGTCAGGGGAGACTGGACTGAAGGGGGTCACAGCAGGACAGCAGGAGAGGGACCAGGAGCACCCCCACCGAGGGTGGCTGAGGTGAGTGTACCGCAGCGTGGTAGGCCGCAAAGTCCAAGGAGTACCCCGCTAATTCCAGGCTCCAGGACAGGGTCCAGTCTAGCAGGGGTCCAAGGGGAGATGGTGCACAGGCAGCAGAATAAGGTCCAGGGGGGAAAACAGCCAGGAACCCTCCAGAAGCAGACAAAAAACGGAGCTCAAGGGAAACACGTCTGTCTCGGTGAACCCCGTGACACCCCGGTTTTGCCCATGAGAGTGTAAGTCATGAGTGTAAGTCATTAGAGTGTAAGTCATGAGTGTAAGTCATGAGAGTGTAAATCTGAAACTGGCCCAAAGAAGCAATCACATATGTATCTATAAGTATCAGCAAAAAGGTAAAACAGAAAACCCACTGAGCTGTGACCCGTAAGAAACAAAAACAATGAAGCATTAAAACCACTTTACCACTTTCTCTTCTTTCTTCTCTTTTGAGCAATGTGATGCAAAATCCTTGGAGATTATCTCTGCATACTGGAGAAGTACATTACTGATTGTCTAGAAAGAAAAAGTTCCATAATGACATAATAATACAATTACTAATTATATATCTGAATACTTTTATATAGTTACATTGTCTGCCTATGCATAATGGAGTTGATTCAAATTAGAATTATATAAGTATATACATATATTTAGATTTTCGTTAAAATGATTTGTCCACTCATTAGTTAGCTACTAAATCTGAATCAAACTTATTTAGAAGTGTATAGTTGTGAGTTATTTAACAAACATTAATATGCACAATATTCTAGATCACTATGTGACAGAAGAAGTGAGAGGATTCAAACCTTGGCAAATCTGCGCATATAATGGCCCACAATTTGAGGATCTGGGCATTCCAGCTTCTTAATAATCTCAAAGCTCTGGTTAAGTTGTGAGAAAACATCCACCACAGAACAGGAAAAGAGAGCGTGCTCTGAGGTCTGCTGAAACTGTGAGAGACAAGTAGACAATTTTTAATAGCTACAGAAGACTTCATTTCAATATCAACCATAGCTGTATGTATTATGCCAGCTGTAATGCTTCTACACTTAAAATGCTCCTTAAGAATATACCGTTTCCACTTTTTGTTTCCCAAAATTATCTGTGCTATAGCACAGAAAACTTGTACTGCAGAGTGTAAAATAAGTATGTATAAAAATGCAGATTATTACAGTAATGCTGATCCATTCCTAATATCCATGTGTGCTGCATTAGGATCTCAAAACGCAGCAAAATTCTATAGCAGATTCCTTCTGTACCCATGCATCCATGTGAGTACTCAGGTAACCAGGTCATCCATCACATGAATGGACAGCAGGGCCCTGCCTATATTACATTGTAATACTAAACTATTTCCACTGCACCATAAATAGAGGCAGAAAGCTCACGTATCCTTGCTATTGAACCAAAAACCAAACTGCTTTACATCTTAACTTCTGCAAGTGTAAAATGGGAAAGATTGGAGGTGCATGCATGAATACTTATATACCAAGACATATCCGCCTGTGATCACAAAACGTGTTAAAAGNTTAATCCCTCATAATCCTGGATGGGCTGCAATTAATTTCGATAGGTAGTATAGACAGATATATTCTTTCTGTCTTGAGCAAGAAATACTCTAAAATATATGAATGTGCTATTGTCAAATTACATAAAATAACTAACCCCATCCTTTTTGTCTCTCTCTAGGGCTCCATGGAGGAAATCCCGGGATACCTCTTCATTTTCATCCAACCACTGGATAACAAATGGCTCAAACCAGCTGTGGATATAAAGAAAAGTAAACTCAAGAAAACTTTAAATGCTTTGTGCTTTGCAGATGTACAATGCAGTTTATACACATGGAGATAAATAAAAACTCAGAAGTTGGATCCGCAATGTCAGCAGACCAGTTTTCTGTGGATTAAGATTAATACCTTGTACAGTGAGTAAATGATTGGGTAATATTATCTGGTACAATTATATGGATATAATGTATGTGTCTTTTGTAAGCAGTGACATAACTATCGTAACAGACACTCCTGCTCCTGCCCAACCATCACTCAACTGGTTTTCCCAAACTGAAAAACTTTTCTCTTCCACATAAGTGGTTACCACAGTCAAAGCCTGGTGGAATGAGTCATGTCTGGATGGTCATAAGTGTAGCACTGAAAATGTGTTTCTGTTGTTGCTAAAACACATGATCATTTTTGTAGTGTGTATGTCTAATAATTTCCATCTTAATTGTATATTACCACTTACGCAGGGTATTCAGGGACCTTGATCTTAAATGATGGAAGCTCTGTCACATATTCATTGTACAACCACTTGACCTTGAAGTGTAAGTTCATGTAATCAGCACTCTTGCATAGTCGATGCTTGTCATGTTCTAGAAAATAAAGTAAGGATAATGGGAAAATGTGCTAATGACTACATTATTTTCAGTTGGAAATCCTAAAATAACAATAGTAACACTGCACACTGCATATTTGAGAAACCATGGTGACTATTATTAATAGATTCTAGCCATAATAGCACAGCATAATATTAAGAACTATTAATATTATGATAATATTAAGAACTATTAATATTATGATAATATTAAAAAGTCAAAAACTCCTGGGGGCTAGATTTAATAAACTACAGAAATGGGAAAGTGGAGATTCTAGTTGGCATTCTAGTATGTTATAGGAAACTGAAACATAGGCCTAAATTTAATAAGCAGAGAGATTGAAGAGAGATTTAAATGTGGGGATGTTTTCCATAGCAGATTCAATGTCACATTGTCCCACAAGGTCACATTGAAACTGGGAGCTTGAATCTTGACTGGTTGCTTTGGTCAACTTATCCACTTTTCAATCTTCCTGCATGAATGAGAATCATTGCTCTTAAGATTGTGAGTCAACCTCATTGATCAGAAATATTATGAGCATGCTTCCAAAAATAAAATCAAACAATGACAGTTAGTCTAAAATAACCCTGCATCATCTTTGGACACACTGAACAGATGCCAGTTGAAACAGTTGTTTATTTGATTTACATGATAATCATTCTGGTGTGTATCAGTCATTTCTTGAATGTTCTCATAGCAAATCCCTTTGGCCTTTTAGCATTTATTTTGATAAACATTCGTAAGAACTGTAGAGCAGGGAATATTAACAAAACACTTGCAGAAGGTACTACAATTGATCGTTTTACTATACGTTTAACCCCTTGTATGTATAATCTTATTACATCAGGATTGGGCCATATATGTTTTTTGACAATTATTTGAAAGGAAGTAAACGTGTTCGGGACTTAGACCTTGGCAAAACCAAACATTAAAGTGCAATGGAGGAAAGTATAAACTGTGAAAACATAATTGGCAGGAGGATTATCATATATTTGAAAACGTGTATAACAGATGTGTCTGTATTTTATTTTATAGATGTAATGGTGTCATTTGTTGCTGGTTAATTGAAGTGATTCTGTGGCACCTCTGCTTTTCATACAACTGTTTTTAATTAACTTACAAATTGATGTGAGCAACAAGCATTCTGTGTATTTGTATTTGTGAAGCAGAGAGTGCTGGTCCACGGAGGCTGTTTGGGAGCCTGAGGGTGCCTCTGTGTGAGTTAACTCACAATTTGAAAACACATACATGTGACCCAACACTGGGACTCTCATTGTTAAGAGTTAGGACCTTCCTAGCAGATAAGCCTTTCCGTTGGTGTGAGGCTTATTATATATTTGCAAATGTTTTAAACAGATGTCTCTGCATTTTTATTTTACAATGCAGTTTGTAACTCTTTGTGCAAATGCTAAGGGTTCCATTTACTAAGTATCAAACCCTTTGATTTCAGGGGCTAGATTAACTAAACTGCAGGAATAGAAATAATGGGTACTTTGGCCATAGCAACCAATCAGATTTGAGCTTAGTATATAACTCCAGTATATATAAAACTGAAAGCTAGAATCTGACTGGTTGCTATGGGCAACGTCATCAGTTTGCCATTCCCACGGTTTAATAAATATAGACCCAGGTGTTCACATGTAAACAGGCTTTATCAACTAAAATCGAAGTGTGCAATATTTAAAGAACCCTTGGAGAGATGAGACTCCGCTCTGAGAGTAATAATAATGCCATCTTCAAATGCACGTTTCAAACTACAAGAAGTACAAAAAACTATATGTAGTATGTTGAACAATAAGACTGAACATTACCTTCCATAGCATACTTCATATCCTGAGCAAAAAGACTCCACATAACTTCAGCACTGATTTTACCAACGTTTAGCTCCTGAGGGAACCTTGCATGGAAAGTAGAGCATAAAATACTACATGTGAAATTGAATGTGGTTGTTTTATTATAAAGGTTTTAACATACATAAAGAATACATAGGATAACTGTTTCAATCTAGCTTCAATATTTCATTACATTTCACTGGATTATAATAATCCATTCACTGGATTATAATTTGCAGTAAATTTTCAATGATTTGTGGCTTTTCATTTGTACTGAATTAAAATAAAAAGCATTTTACATAAAGCACTCTATATATGTAAATAGAATTCGTAGTATTATTGTAAATATTGAAGGTACGGTATGAAAAATTGACTCTCCCTGTCCATCTCCTTAAACCCATTTTTCTAAACAGCGCCTGGGATTTGTTTCAAAAAGGCAGGAAAAACTTTTAAGCTTCCGGTTCAAGAGTAGAATCTCCTTCAGAAAGATACTAAGGTACTGTATGTGCTTACATACAGAGGCATATATATTTTAACAATTTCTTTTGAATACAAGCTTGCCTTTTGCCAAGTCTGTTATGGAAGTGGTTGAGATATATATATATAGAGTACAAAACAAAGGATTGGCGTCTATTTATCAACAGTATCAGGGCAAGTGAAATCCAAGGACGCTGGTTGTCTACTGTTGGAACCTTAAAAAGAATGTTCCAGGGGCAAGTCACAGTAAAAAAGACCAGTTAAGAAACCTGCACAATGGACTTGCCCAGTGTTATTAACTTTCTCTGTCGGTCCATTTTATCATATTGCTATGTTATATAATTTAATGACCACATTCTGTAGCAATAAATATCTCTTACTGGTTTAAGCATGGTGTGTATGAATTCTTGTCTTCCTCTATGATAGACACTATCAAAGTTATAAGCTTGGACCAAAAATCCAGGTTCTTGATACTTGGACCCTGTTCTTCGGGGGGCAATTCTCCCTTCTTAGCCTGTAATACCAAAAACAAGGCAATAATGTCAATAATTTCTAATAAATATTATGCCTCATTTTATAATCTCAAAAGTATTTACAGTAAATGTTAACAATAAATAAATAAATAATTATCATTGTTTAAATTGCAGAACTAAATATTTAAAATTTGTGAACTTTTGTGACACATTGATTTGCTTATGGGCTAATAAGACACTGTCTTATTTTGTTGTTTTTTTTTTCAGGACAAAAAAAACACCATAGGGCTTATTTTGGGGGTAGGGCTTATTTTATTGACCTTGTGCTGGCAAGTGCTGCTGAAATTATGGCACCTGATAGTTCCCCAAAGTGCTGCTGCCATTATGACACCTCATTGTTCCCCCTGCTGACATTATGACACCTCATTGTGATTTAGATAGGGCTTAATTTCAGGGGAGGGCTTACTTTAGACAGTTTACTGTAAAATAGGATAGGGCTTATTATCAGGGTAGGTCCTATTATAGGGGAAACACGGTAGTAACTATTTACTTATTATGCCGTCTGCAAATAAAAGTTAGATTTAAAAAATGCCACCCAATGACAAAATATTTTATGTAATATAATAACATATTTAGTATTAGCTGTATAGCAACAAGAATTAACAGAGTATGATCAAACTCCAAAACACTCATGTGTGGACAATGTGGATGGTTGTGAATTAGTACCTTACAGTGCTTTCTAACTGGACCTAACATTTAAATTTACAAACTGTATTGTGATGATCCAATGATATCACAAATGATCTTCTACTTATTATGTTTTCTTTACATTTATTATTTTAACATAATAACATTTAATCCACTGAGACTATTTACACATCATAATTCCACTGTAGTACATACCGGATCACTTTGATATTCTCGACTATAGAGCTCATGACAGTTGTTGAATATGTATTCATATGTAGAATTGAGACAGGCCTTCACACAATCTTTCACAACTTGGCTTGCTCTTGGTGGACTTTGCAACTCTTGTACCTATGTGGTTTTAAAAAAGAAATATGACTCTATTGCCCAGTTACCCATTGCCCATAATCAATTCTAGGTGTGCAGGGAAAAGACTACAAGGCCTATATTTAATAAGCAGGGAGATTTCTCCAGTATGTATTTGGTTGTTATGGGCAACAACCCCACTATTCAATCTCCATGCGACCTTCCTACTTAGTAAGTTTAGGCCAAATAACCTAGATAACAAGTATAGTTAACATTTCAACAAATTCTTTATATTTTAGTATGTTATGATCCCACTTCAACCCACCTCACCTTCATTCTAAAGAATGTTATACTGGTTAGTAGATCAACAGTGGACTTGAGGTCTTGAAGTCGTTCTGGGCTGCTTGCAGGAAAATTATTCTACATAAAAAACATATGTTTTAATAAAATTCATTTAATAAAAATGCCTTTTTGCCATTAATCTTTACTTCATGAGCTGGTAGGATCCAGTCCTCCTATACCTTGTGTCACTAGTTCCCCTTAAAAAAAGTGGAAAAAATTCTAGTTGCACTAGTGCAAAATAGTGTACTGAATTCAGACAGGAATTTGTAGTCATGTTCTCACTTGTATGATGTACTTTACTTGAATGCAATTAAAAAAATTACAGGAATGTAGATTATAGTTATATATATAGTATAACAAAATAGTATGTATATATATATATATATATATATATATATAGATATATATATAGATATATAGATATATATAACATAGTGCAGCTAAACTTCTTTATTTTCACAACAATAATAAATGGTTATGTCAATTCAGCGTACCAGATAATTTGTAAAAACAGCATAAAACAGTGCTTTTCACAGCACAATCAGCGATCAGCTACAGATACAGTCCCGGTTTAGTGTTCAGAGCTTTATGTTTGAAACCACAACCTGTTGTTTTACCATAGCTCCACCCTTATGCGTTTTGTCAGGCTATGTGGTGGAGCTTTGTGTGTACTATTATTATAGTCTGAGTAGAAGTAGCTAATGACATTATTATACATGGTGGTTCCTGACATATACTGTACCTACATCTCTATTACTAACAAATCACTATCAGATTCTGTAATCATCACACTAAGTCCACTCTAGCATAGATACTTATTCCCAAACATTTGGTAATAATACATAGCCGCGATTCTCTCAGGATCATATGAAAGGGACAGGACAGGGATCAATATTAAAGAGACAGGCAAAAAATTATAGCATGCATACTCGGCCCTCCCAGGATCATTAAGGGACAAGACAGAGATCAATAGCATTAAAACTTATTCTCAAATCTTTAGCCGTGATACTTCACTGATATCCTCTCCTAGATCATAGTAGAGGAACAGAGAAAAATCATATTAAAAAGATAAAGACATATTCTACTTCAATAGACAAAATTTCAATGATTTCAATGATGGCAACATGTATTGCTATCCCCATTATAGCTAGGCATACTCATATAACACAAGGTATAGTGAACGGTTTAAAATATTTCTAAACCAAACATATATAGCTTTCAGAATATTGGTGTAAGCTCAGAAGTCTCAGAAGTCTATCTCCCCCCTATGTCAAGTTTAACTACTTCTAGCACCTTCACTTTTAAGCTATGATTATGACTGGTGAAATGCCTGGGTAAACTGTAATTTAACACTTTGTTGGAAATATTCATATGGTGTTCTAGGATACGGATCTTTAACTGGTGCTTTGTTTTCCCGCACCCACACACGATCATATATACCACATATTGGGTCAAGTTTTAATATCCTCCCAGTGTTTCCTCAAAATTCTATTTATATCCATTCTGAATCAGTTTCCTCTTTATCTGTATTTGTGTTAGACTGATCTTTCTTATTTTTATTTTTAGTACCTAATTTATTAGATTAGTTAGAATCATCTTTTCTACTATTATCTCCTCCATATCTCACTTCAGTCCCATCTTTCTTTTACTTTTACCAAATACCTAACTCTGCCCATTAAGTAATCATGAAAGAAATTACCCAGAGTTCATCATACAAAATAGGTTCCAAAAAGCGAGAGATAGCGACAGGAATGAATTGTTGCAGTAAAGTGACAGATCCTCTAGGAGAGACTTAACATCTGATGAAGGAAACATCACCTTTTGTGACAAACTGTAAGGACACTGGGGAGTATTAAAACTTGACCCAGTATTAGGTACTCAAATCTCAGATGAGCCAAGGCAAAGTAGTTGGACATTTTCAATGTGGGTCCTGCAAGAACTTTAAGTTTTGTGACTAAAAATAAAAGTCCTTTATGGATACAAATAATGAGAGGACCTACAGTAAGTAACCTAAGTAAAGATTTTAGCAATTGCAACACTACTTTTGTAGTATATATGATTGAGTATGGGTGTGGCCTGATGTATATCGGGAAAACAAAGAGCCAGTTGAAGATCCTTATCCTAGAACACTTTTGGAATATTAAGTGTTAAATCGCAGTATACCCAGGCATTTCGCCAGTCATCATGACTCAAAAGCTCATAGCTTAAAAGTGAAGGTACTAGAAATCATTAAACCTGATAATACAGGGGGGTGACAGACTTGAGATTAGACCAAAGGAAATCCTATTGGATAATCACCATAAATACCCTTATCCCAAAGGGGTTAAATGATAACTTTAAGCTTACACCATTGCTCTGAAAGTTATGGTGGTGCCGAGTGTTGTATGTCATGCTCATTTTTCTAGGAATATGTTTGGTTTAGAAATATTTTAAACCGTTCACTATACCTTGTGTTGAGTATGAGTATGCCTAGCTATAATGGGGATAGATACCTATACGTGTTGCCATGATAGAAATCATTGAAATGTTGTCTCTTGAAGTAGAAGATGTCTTTATCTTTTTAAGATATTTATGTAATAAGTATTATGGCCAGATGTTTGGGAAAAAGTGCNTATTTTGTTTTGTTAGTAATAGAGATGTAAATATATGTCAGGAACTACCATGTATAATAATATGTCAGAAACTAACCACTCCTACTCAGACTATAAAAATAGTATACACCAAGCTCCACCATAGTCATAGCCTGATGAAATGCGTAGGGTGGAGCTTTGGTTAGACAACGTGTTGTGGTTTTAAACATAAAGCTCCGCACACTAAACTGGGAGTGTATTTGGAGCTGGCCTGCAGAAAGACGCAGAGGTTGACGTACTGCTGATTGTGCTGTGAAAGGCACAATTTTATGTTGTTTTTACAAATTTAGCTGGTACGTTGAATTGATATAATCAGTTATTATTGCTGTGAAAATAAAGAAGTTTAACTGCACTATGTGGCGCCCCCTGTATCTATTTTTTTATAGAAATTCAAGGGAGTGATCTGAGAATACTTCCATTTGTGAAAGGGGCAGCGGTTCTGTGTCTGTGACTGGAATTATATATACACAACATATATATACACATATATGTGTAT
>JABWIB010001238.1:59357-72465 GCA_016617825.1 Platyplectrum ornatum
CTACTCCTCTGTTTTCTCACGTCATTGCTTGATATATGGACTCCACTCCATATCTCATTGCAAACTCATCCACTATTTCTTGGGCAGTCTCATCAAAGTAAACCTTCCAAGCATCATCCCCCTTGGCATCAGGAATCTTCACCACTCCATTGTTTTGGACATCTGTTAGATAGTGGAATAGATTCTACAGAAGAAAATAATAATGTCAACTGACAATAGTAGAGCAGTGTACAAAAACAGATGCACCTTGCATTATAAATGTCGGATTGTTCAAAATATCCATCTTGCCCTTGCCCTATCATACATCATTAAGTTAAAAATAAAAAACAACTAAATAAATAGTCAATAAAAGTCAATAAAAACATTATAGACAATGGGATTAGCAAATAGCAACCTTACAAACCTCATGCAAGCATGTGTATTGTACATGATATGGTGCCACCTTCTCTTCCCCTTTTATCTCCACACTGATGTGCAGTCTAATAGCACCAGATACTGCAGATTTGTCTGTACGCTTATCTGTAGACAAAAAGAAATGTTTTTAGATAGATTCACATTTTGCTATTGCTATTTTTGCTATAGAGAAATAGTAAAATAAAGGAATTTATTAAACTGTTCACTCATGCTAGTTGCTGTAGACCAGTATTCTGCACACTTTGGGGTTGAATACCGTTTATGTTTTGCAAATTGAATAAATATGCCCTTATTACTTACGGCTGTAAAAAATTATTAAGGGTATTTTTTTTTTTACAAAAAAGATAAACATAGAAAAGATAAACATATAACTGTTATTTGGATTAAAATTTAATTGTGTTCAGACAAATAGAAGAGTCCTGGAAATACAGAACACTAGGTCCCTATGTTATGAATGAACTCAGTTCTTTCTGAAAATATCACAAATCACAAATTCATTACTTAGTGAAATATTAAAAATAAAGGTAGAATAAATTTAATAAAAACAGTATGAGCCACAGCAATTATACCTGCCCTCTATTGTATCCTATGTTCAATTGTCATACATTACGATATATCAAATTTAATAAAATGAAAAACCTGAGGGAATCGTCTTTAAACGAATAATATAATAATATATTTACATTTGCTGTACCTGGCCTACCACCACAATAGGCAGCATGTGTTCCCAAATATCCTGTTCTTCCTGTGGATGTTTATACATGTGTTGTTTGTTTTACTTGTCTCCTGTAGTTGAGACTTGTATCTGTCTGTGTGTTATTACTTGTATTCTGAGTATTTTTTACCTCTGCATCTGTCACCCTGTACCAGTGTATTCANCTTGAAGCCCTGTCCCAGTCCTGTGTTGTTGCTTTTTGATATAAGAAACGTATATTCTCCCTCTGTCTCTCTCATGCTTGGAATTTTCACTAATGAGCATACAACGTAATTTGTATATAGAGTTATAAGATATAAGCTATTTTAAGCCAATATTTAATATCTAAAGCAGTGAAAAAAGGATAACATTTATTGAAAAGTGGCAATTATTTAAATGTTTGAATTTTATTTTATTTTCTTACCTAGATTGTACCACACGTCCATCTCTCCACTCAGGGTCCGTACTTCAATGATTGTTTGCCCCAAAAAATCATCTGATTCACGTTTGAATCTCTGCTTCACTCTTGATTTAATATCATCATCTTCATCCCACACACGAACCTTAATGCGATCTGAAGAGTTGTGACACTCACTGTAGGTGAAAGGCACTGTAAATTCAGTATGCCAATGCCATACAAACCAGTTTAATAATATGTACCATGCAATGGGCATGATTTACACTGACTCAATTTCTTGATGTTCTTGATGAGACAGATGGAGTGAACTAATGTAGTCAATGTGGATGTAAATTAAAGTAGATAATATAAAGGAATGGTGTGTTCCCGGGAAATATAGCCATTATAGCAAGCATGTACACTTAATAGTTAAACATTTGCACCAGTCATATGGCATGTCTAGGTTCAGGAAGATAATGATATACACCCCAATGTATATCCAGCACTATATTAACATTTAAAATTGCATTCTTTTCTATAAATATAAATGTTGCATAGGTCACATCAGCTGTGCGCTGGATTTTTTTTTTTAGTTTTTTCATGCTATTTATTTTTATTTATACTAATTTTGGTCAAGACAGTATTTGATTTAATGGGTGAAGAGAAAGTATATGCATGGTACATATCTATTATGTATCTGTACACAACCTGCCTACTGCATTGCGTTGTTTTGTTTTTTTGTTTTTTTGTAGCATTTTTTTGCATGGATCACATTTCATATCAAAATATTCATTATCTATATAGAAAACACGTTTATTTTAAGTCAATGCTGACTGGAAGTACTCCTGTATTAGACCCCAGACTATTATGCACTACTCTCTAACAGGTAAAAAACCCAAAATACATTTAATGAAAATAAATTTTAACGTTGTTAACAAGCACACTCACAAGTGAAAATTCTCCTCCCAAACAGGATTAAGGTTTCCATAAATGGTTTTGGTTCTTTTTTTCGTTTTTCCAACCTGTACAGTTACATAGGGATCACTGGAGCCTGTCTTATCCTTGGCCTGAAGGCCTTGTGCACACACCACTGAAACACAAAAAACATTACATATGTCATTGTTATTTACAAAGCACCTTGGACTGGTGTACCGGTGGTGTAGCTCCTTTTCATATTTTTGCATGTGGCCCCGCAAAACCTAGGGCCTCTCTTAACCTCATTTTTATAAGATTATGTTGCAGGCTGCTCAATGCATATTATATAACGTTATAAAGTTTTTATTCTATAAATACCAGTGATGCTAATCTTTGCAGACCACTTGGAGGTGCCATCCAGGACACTTTGTTTTACAGCCTTGATCTGATGAGCATGGGTTGCTTTGAGAACTCCAAAAACTTCCTGGATCAGCTCAAAAATCTCTGGCTTATTTCTCTCTCTGATTTTCATGCGATCCTTAAGAACCATGATGATATTATGAGTGCGATCTTCTGCTCCATGTTTGGAGCTCTTTTCAGCTGCTCCTGTGGCAAGCAATCATAATTGAGCTTTTAGAACAGTACAGTTTTTAGAAGAGGTTTGATTATAATTGCGTAATAATTAATGGTGACAGACATTTACATAATGAATAAAACAATGTACATTTATTTTATTATTGCATTATTGTAGGAAACAAATATTGTGATGGACAAGTAAAAGTAAAGAGCATTTCTATAAGATGAGAAACAATTAAGACAATAGTCAGGCGATCAATTCCTCCCCCAGATGCTTTTATAGGGTGTAGAGTCTTAAATAGGCAGGAATACTACACACAAGGCAATGCTTACTTTGTAGACAGTCTGCATTTAAGAGGTCCTGGCATTTTTCATGGCACTTTACTCCACATTCAGTACAGCGCATTCCCTGCCGGGCTATGCCCCACAAGAGCCCTTCACACTCATAACAGTAAGTAGGGGTAGTGGCAGTCCACACTTCAAAGTTGTGGGGAGTAGTGCTGGAGATTGGGTAGATTAATGCTTGAAGGGCTTTCTTGTAAACATGGTTTTTCTGCAAATGGCAAAATATGTTATTAAAAGGAGAGCAAAGAAAAAGGTGAAGAGAAACCAAGTGGATAAAAGGATGGATAAAAGCTCTATTTTTACTGATTACAAAGAAACAGCCTATAATGTTTAAGAATGGTGGAACTACACTCTCGCTTAATTTAATCAAATGTTCCCATCTACTTCCCTGTAACTGGGGCCACAGGGTTACCAGTATTTATACTTGGTGGGAATATGCGGTTATACAATTTTGGTGAGATGCAGTCCTCCATCTCCTCAATGATGTAATGGTTGTACTGTTAGTGGACTTTAGGACTTTAGCTAACTTCACTATTGCTAGACATTGGAAACACCCATATGCCTGTAAAATTTGTATTTAATTCAACTGTATACTATATGTGTCTTGGTTTTGTTCACTGCCTACTACAATGTTATACCATGTTTGTTGTACTGTACCACTCACACACAAAGAATAAAAAAAAATGAGAGCAAAGTAAATAGTACATAAAACAGATTAACTATGGTACTTACTAGCTCCTCATTATTTAAAGTGCTTGTTGCAAGCGCGGATGTTATGCCTGCTTTTCGAGATTGGACCAAGGACTAGGAAGAATAGATAAAAACAAACAGTTTCCATTATTGCTATAAAGATGAATTCCTTAGTTGAAATCATAGAAAGTAGTAGAAATTGCTGGTTAGATTCTTGATATTATACAGAGAACTATTAGAGGTGTATATTGAGAAAGATCATTTGAGCACAATTAAGTAGAAATCTGGATATTTACTATAGGATATATAGATGTTATGCTTCTTCATAAAGTNCTTCATGTCTCCTAGATCCGCGTTTAATCATCTTTTTATTAAGCACTGTTAACTATAAATATTGTCGCTATTAAAAGATAAATGTATATTGGGGTATATAGATTCCTATGTGGGTGAAATTTTAGCAAAAATGCTTTGTGTGAAATATAATGCATAATAAAACTCTTTATTCCTCATATTATTGGAATCTATATCCCCAACCCAAGATAGCACTCTATAAACATTGAGACATATTATGCGGGGCATATATAACATATGTATAAGCATTTTATTATGTTGTAATATTTCCAAAGGGAGAGCCATTTAAGCGATGCCTAAACACTAAATATGGGAGCCAGTGAAAGCAACAATGCTCCTGTAGACTACACTGGTCTTGGTCATTAGTGATGATATAAAGTAAATAGAATATTTTTGTTTAAATATAATTGAATATTTTAGCTTACATTTAAAAATAACAAAAAATATGAAACCTGTACAAGCCTAAGAGGTTTAGTTGCCCAAAGGTAAAATCAGCTAGAGGAGACCTGACAGAACTGATGCTAATAGATAGTGGGTTATGTTTCTCTATTTTACTGATAATTCGAATACTAAAAATCTAAATCTAAAATTAATTATTAATAATTTCATATACACAAGACTTTACAAAATAAAAAAGTTAGTAATTATATTATAAGTGGGAATATTTTTAAAGATACTATGGGGTATATTTACTAAGCTGGGAATTTGGTGGGGAATTGAAAAGTGGGGAAGTTGCCCATAGCAACCAATCAGATTCAAGCTCTCAGTTTCATTTTACATACTGGAGAATGTAAGCTCGAATCTGATTGGTTGCTATGGGCAACTTCCCCACTTTTCAATTCCCCAACAAATTCCCTGCTTAGTAAATATACCCCTATGTTTCAGTTGGTATAAAAATATTATATGTTAAATTATACTTACCATTGCCTTCACAGATTGAAGAAGCATTAACAATAAAGACAGAGGTTAATAAATTAAATATATTAGTAAGGAAAATACAGTGAAGGTTATTTAAAATAACAAAACAGGATTTTGGCAGGGTTGCATAAAAATCTGAATTACATTTTTTTTTAAATTGTATTTCATTGATTTCAATCAGTTTTTTTTTATTTACATATGACTATTTTGATTGAAATGAGATTTTTCCCATTTAAATCAGATGACATTTTTTTGCTCATTTTTTTAAGTAAATGAGTCATTTTAGATGTTTACATTTTGTTTTAGTAATACATTAACTTTTTTTGAAGTGAGAATAGTAATAAAATGAACACAGCAATAGACTAAACACACACTCAAGAAGTACGATTAGGATTTGAATTTATCACAATCACGTGTTTGAGTCTGAGTCAAACATGTACATGTCTTTATCCACATCCTCATGATTGTCCTCAACATCTTTTTCCCATCTTTCTGTTTTGCTTGTTAAAAATAACTTAAAAGCAGCAGGGGTTTCAGGGAGGAGCAAGCAACTCAGTTAATAACTATTTAAATGTCCACTCGTACCTGGCGCTTACAATTCCCTTTGTTTCCAGTGTCCCCCAGATGGCTACATTAAATATTTATTTGATGTTAATTAAAATGTTTGTAGATGTATGCATGACCATCTGTATTATGATTATTTAATTTTAAATCTAGTGTATAGCTAGTGTAATATCTAGTGTTGTTTACCAAATACAAATCAATCATTATCATTGTTTTTCAATGTGGAATTTATGTGTCACATATGTACACAAGGAGACATAAAAACGTTATGTTGTAGACAAAATGCATCAATACAAATCACCCTATAGATCTCTCTTTAATGGATTTTCACTCACCAAATCACTGACCAAAGGTATGGGCTTCCTTTTTCGTATGTCTGGCATACTGTCAATAATGATGAGGCCACCTGCAGGTCTAACAATAAGGAGAGATAGGATAAATGGTACAGGTTAAAAAAGGTGTCACGAAGATAGGGATATGTTGTTTTTTTAGACATGGTTAGAGGAATGTGGGGAAAAAAATGTGGATCTGGGCCTAATGTCGGATAGGCATGGTACTCAAATCCCAGCTCTGCCAGGAGTCTGAAATGATAATTTCTTTGGCACAACTCCTGGAGTTCACAGGTTTACCATTATATATAATATGGAACCAAAATCAGACTCCAACAAAGTAGTGAATTCCCACACCACTCACAAAACTCTCAGCAGTTCTATTGAATTATCCGTCTAAAGAAACCAAGCCTATTGACACCATTTACATTAGTTCCTTTTATTTAGTAAGACTGGTCGAAAGTGGGAGAAGTTTTGTATTTAAATATAGAATATAGGTGTGATTATGGTTGGCTCACTACACTATCTTGTGTACACCCCAACCTTAACGACACTTAGCAAAAATGGACAAACATGAATGAATCAGCATAAATTTTATATTGACTCTATATTGATAAACAGCAATAATGAGAGATAATAGCTTATTGTTTGCACATACCCATCTTTAAACCAAAGTGACTTTGACATGTCACCACTGCCTTCACCTCGGGCCTGAGGAAAAAAAAACATAAAAAAAATACTGAAACACATATACTAATGCTGAATGGTTAGACTAGTCTATACATTTTAAATGCATATTGTATCAGTATGTTACATGCAGGTGCTATTTACTAAAAGAGTGATTGAACCTATAATTGTGCAGGCATTTAATTAAAAATCAATTAAATGATCAAACAGAACAGCAAGATTTTCAAATATTCACAGAATACATGGCAAATCCAAGACAATTATTTGTTTCATTAAAAAATTATATGAAAGATCTAAAAGCAAAGACATACAAATGCCAGAAAGTCATTGTACACACTGGAACCTACACTGAAAACTAACTTAAAAAGAAGGCAAAAAATCACAGTAAAAATCCAGTATTTACAGTTGGAAAAATATTTATTACCAGGTTTTTATATAGCGCCAACATATTACATAGAGCTTTACAGTTTGTATCAGACATTGGTGGGGAAGGAATCCCTGCCCACAGGCTTACATTCTAAAGGAGATTGATACCTAGGTGCAATTACACATAGACTAGGGGACATTTTAGTTAGCCAATCAACCAGTATGTTTTTAGGATGTCGGAGGAAACCGGAGCGTATGGAGGAAACCCATGCAAACACAAGGAGAACATACAAACTCCACACAGATATGGTCTTGTCCATACTTGTATCCACCTTATACGCTTGTCTACAAGACTTCTTTTGGACTGATATCCACTATGGTGTCCCCTAACATGCCCTACTGAAAACCCATGTCTATTTTAGCAATTATCCTACTGCTACTGCCTACTCTCACAGCTGTCTGCTTAACACCAAATGGCAGCACACACTGCTATTGTAACATGCTGGCCCTACTGTATGGATGAGTAGAGTTTACAGTATAATCTTTTTATCTATAAAATTGGTAGCATTTTTACAGTGTTAATTATTTGGCTGCAAAGTTTTCAAGCAGTGTATCTTGCTTTATATATTTATTTTTAGGAAGTCTGATGTATACAGCAGGAATTTGTTGGAGCTAGCTGACTAACTATGAGTTTCAGCTGCATACTACTATAACTGATTGCTGAGGTATTCTTTCTAAAAAAAATAGCTTTGAATCTTCAGATAAGTCACTCACTCCTCACCTACCTGTGCTGGTTATCTCTTGAATCTGCCAATGGGACAGAGTGATGTTTAGGAAGAGGGTGTGAGCAGGGAGGGGGCGGAGAAAGGGAGCCATTCTGAATGAAACAAAAATCACAAAATGATACAAAAAATAAAAATAAACAAAAAACAATGATAAACAAAAATCAGTGACAAACAAAAATGATGATGAAAATAACATAGATCAATGTAATTTTAAAGCCATCTTAGCGTGTCACTTTGCAACCTATAACACAGCTCGTTTTGACCTCATGAAATCATTTTTACATATCATACACATCAATAAACACTGTCTGAGTCATTTGGACTAAAATAGTGAGCCTTTAATATCTATGCATACCTCTTGAAGCTGCATCCGCACCTTGTTGAATGCTCTCAGCCAATTTGATTTAGCCCTTGACATGCTAGAGCGCTCATCCCTGTAACTGGACAACACACTATTTTAGTATTGGCAAGAAAATGTCAGATTCATACTATATAAACCCTTTAAAGAATTAAAAACATATGTTCATTTTCCTTTTAATCTAAACAAGATGCACATGTACACATCTTTACCTCTCAGATATGGGTTCCTGGATGGCAGGTGCTACTGTTTCAACTTCTGGTACATCATCTGGGGTTTTGTCTTTTTCCAGTTTGATCTCTGATTGTGTCTTGTCATTGCTTTCCCCTGAAAGATACATGGTGTCTTCTAGTTCAAATCTTAACTTGTCTTCGTCATCGTCTTCCACTGGAAGTTCATCATCATCATACAGATCTCTGTCAGACAGCCGTCCTCTGCTGTCAGGGTAACCTCCTTCCTCATCATCATCACCTTCACTGTAGCGTTCAGGACCATCATCTCCTTCCCAGTTCGGAGAGTCTTTTTGGTAGCTGACAGAACTGTGACAGGAATGGTATGAGTCTCTGTCCCTCTCCTCCTCTATTTCTGAACCCTGTAGACTATCATTTTCTGGGTCAAAATCATCACTGAGTTGGGTGGAGTCTCGGCTGAGTTCTCCAGATGAGGCATATCGACTGCTTCCAGTGGGGCTAAATAAATTAGATAAGGGTGCAGAAGGATGAACGCAGAAGTGTAAAATAGGTGAAATACATTTTCTACATGTCACTGTTCATATTAGATGGACACACATTAGACTTACTAAAATATAAACAGTAACACCATGGATCCACTGATTTTATTAGATTCCTGCTCATATGCTAGAAATATTAAATATATATGGTTTTATACTTAAAGTAAATTGAAAGTTAATGGTAATATATGTAAACAATTCTATATAGATCACATCATACATAAACTTAATACGAGATCATATCAGGGCTCAATGTGGGGGTGTATACAGGAGTATGTCATAACATTACTTCTCTCACAAATTTCATAGAAATCTATACATTTCTATTCTCTTCTTTTACTTTTTATGTTTCCATGCCATCACTTTTAAATGTCCATACCACCATTTCTAAATGTCCACATATTACTTGCAAATTCCTCCTGAGAATCTCACCAACTGTTCATACTTTTAATGCTTAATTTTATTAAATTTTACCTACAGTTAATCTTACAGTATATATTCAAACTTGTACTTGAAACGGCATTGGGAGTGTCACTATTTATCTCAGCGACCCCGAAAACTATGTATTTGACACTAATATTGATCATTTTCGATTATCTGTTATATGTCGATCCCTTCCCACCCCCACACTCACCCCAAGTGCTATGGGTGTCACAGTACTTTTGATATTTGCCTGTGGCTTCGTCCGTGACTAATCTTGGGCTTAAATATCGTTGGGACTGTAATAATATTTTGACACCACAGTCTGCTCTCCCTGTAGTATAATAATATGACACAAAANTGTCTGCTCACCATGTAGTATAACACCACAATCTGCTCCCCCTGTAGAATAATAATTTGATAACCTAGACTGCTCACCATGTAGTATAATAATGTGACACCACAGTCAGCTCCCCTGTAGTATAATGTGACACTACAGTCTGCTCACCCTGTAGTATAATAATGTGACACCACAGTCTGCTACCCATTTAGTATAACAATGTAACACAACAGTCTGCTCCCCCTGTAGTATAATACCGTGACAACTCAGTCTGTTCCCCTTGTAGTATAACAATGTGAAAACACAGTCTACTCCCCTGTAGTATAATAATATGAACTACAGTGTGCTCCCCTTGTAGTATAATAATGTGACACCACAGTCAGCTCCCCTGTAGTATATTAATGTAACACCACAGTCTGCTCCCCATTTTAGTATAAAAATGTGACACCACAGTCAGCTCTCCCAGTACTATAATAATGTGACAACACAGACTGCTCCCCCTGTAATGTCATTGGGACTATCACCAATCAACTTAGTGACCTCAAAAACGATGGTTTTGACACTAATGTCGGTCATTTCGAGCATGACTGACATGCTGATGGAGGCTGAACTTAAACAGCATTGGGAGTGTCACTATTTATCTCAGTGACCCTGAAAACTATGGATACCACACTAATATTGATCATTTTCGATTATTTTTACGTTACCCCCTTCCCACCCAGGGGTGCTAGGGATGTTTTACCGCCACAGTGTTTTTGCTTTTTGGTTGTGGCTTCACACATGACATAATCTTGGGCTTAAATGTCCTTGGGACTGTTACCAATCATGTTGGTGAGATGTGCTTCAGGTAACTGTCTATTCTGAAGTATTTATGAAAGTGAGATGTGCTGCAGGTTTCTCTCTCTATTCAGCAGTACTCATGAGTGTGAGATGTGCTGCAGGTTACTCTGTCTATTCAGCAGTACTCATGAGTGTGAGATGTGCTGCAGGTTACTCTGTCTATTCAGCAGTACTCATGAGTGTGAGTTCACCATTACTCATGAAGTTAAGATGTGCTGCAGATTACTCTGTCTATTCAGTAGTACTCATGATGGTAAGATGTGCTGCAGGTTACTCTGTCTATTCAGTAGTATTCATGATGGTGAGATGTGCTGCAGGTTACTCTGTGTATTCAGCAGTACTCGTGAGGATGAGATGTGCTGCAGGTTACTCTGTGTATTCAGCAGTACTTGTGAGGATTAGATGTCCTGCAGGTTACTCTGTGTATTCTCAGTACTCATTAATTTTTTTCCATTGGAACAATATATCTTACCATGTGTACCAAGCTTAAGTCGTGAGTGTAAGTCATGAGAGTGTACAGTAAATGTGAATCTGACCCATAATGAGGACTTGTTCAGAGGGATCAATATGTACTGTTCAACTGTCTACTGAGCCGTAAGATTAAATACCTATAACTGAGCGCTAAGGACAAGCCTCCAGAAGAAGGTCATAGCATCTTTAGAGCCAAAGAGATAATGTAGAGCGTGGCATGGAAGTAAGCGGAGCTACAGAAGTACCACGTCCTGGCTACTAAGCAACAGCCCGGCTGTAAGAACCAAAGACGGCAGAGGTCAGCATGCTACCAAGTTTAATGAACGCAGATGACACCCATTAGCAACTGGTTCACAGAACTGATACCTACATTAACTATCGGTTCTATAGAACCGGTGAGAACTTGCCGACTCCCATCACAGGTTTTATGGTTACATAGGTTAATCTAACAAAGGTGGCAACTATTAAAAGATTTCATTGTGAGCAACTTGTGAACTTGTTCTTCAGTCCAAAAAATACATTATAACTGAACTGAGGTCGTTTGTATGTCTGTGGGGTTTTTCTCTGTCTCTCTACCATTTATACATTTGTCATTGAGTCCACACATTAGTCACCCAAAGTTGGTTCTCAAAATGAGGTAAAACATAATTATTTCTATAAATGTCACATCTCTCATATTTGGGAATCACTTCCTGTCACAAGATGTATATCTCACTGTTAACCACCAGCTGTAACAGGACATGAATCCCACAAATGACTGGCAGTTGCTACATATAGTGCTTTTTTCCTGCGTGGATGCACTAGTTGCCATGGTACTGTATATCCAATATAACTCTTACACCTTGGCTATGACGGTTGATGACGGCGGTGGATAGCCTAGAATTTAGCTCTCATCTGTTGGGCACAGGATACAGCAGGTCATTGTCATTGGGCAGAACATTCAAGCAGTGATGTTTTATATCCTCTCACAGCAATGTTTCATCTAAGTCTATATGGAATATGATTTGAAATACAACTCTTTATATTCTGTTTTTGACAAAAGTCAGCAAGGCATAAACCTTCCCCTGACCCTAACACAATATGAACATCTGGGATCTTTTATTCAATGTTTAATTATTATATTCTTCAGACTTGAATTTAACACAATTTACAACATTTTTCAATTTAACGCAAACCTGTGATTTCCAGTGTATATTTCCTATATCTTCCTATATCAGAGATACAGGATAACAGGCTTATGGCCTACATGTTAGAAGGATGTTTTGGTCACTTTAAGACTTAACTGGCATAGATTTTGATTTAGCAAATGATATATTATGGTATACTTCCATATTGTGCCATGCTGTGTTGCATTGGAAAAAGCAGTAGGGGAATGGAGTTGGGTGGAAAAGAAAATATGTTTATTCTGTGTCTATATTCTCTCAATATAACAAGCAATCTGCATAACAGGCTCCTCCTATGTATGCTTAAACTTATCAGTACTCTTCTAACAAGTTTTTATAACTTTCAGTCATTCAGATTTGCAGTATGCCGTACGGCCCTTGTATCCCTCCTCATCCTGAGCTTCACAGAGTTAAGTGAAGCATAATATAGGATATCATATATATTACCTATGCAATAAAAACTTTATNGGGACTGTCCTGCTGGAATCAGGACACTTGGGAGGAATGCTTAGGGTTCAGTCTTCTTCCTCTTCCCGCTTTAGGCCCACCTTTCTGGGTGTGCATATTCAAATTTTGGTTAAAGCAAGGGCTTATGGGAAAGAACCACAGGGTGGTCTCCACATTCACTCTGTAAATAACTTGCTGGGGCCACTTCTTCCCTATTCCAGTGGCCACTGAAACCACTTTACTTTATTCTGCGCACCAGGGGGGGAATTCACTAACTGACGAATTCTGCAGAGATTTCTTTTCGTCAG
>JABWIB010001239.1:39252-52668 GCA_016617825.1 Platyplectrum ornatum
GAAGACTATGTAATTACTTTATATACTCCAGTATAAGCCAAGTTTTTTAGCACATTTTTTTTTGTGCTGAAAGTGCCCCCCTCGGCTTATACTCGAGTATATACGGTAAACGCAATGCATGATGTGCTAGGATGTGCTTCTGGGTCTGTCTAGTTATCAGGCCACAATCCCGGGTGAGAGTGGGACACTGGCAGGCAGCATGCCACTCACCCACCACATTGACCCACAGAGCTGACACAGACATGATAGTGTGCTGTATAGGTTACAGGATGGCACAGGAGCTTTACATTTACTTATATTAACCCTGCACATGCTGGAAACAGGGGGGCAATAGAGACATATAAGGGAAGAAGGAGCTGGACATAGAGACAATGCAATCCTGTTTTGTTTTTTTAAATCACTGTTGTTTTTTCTTATTTAGATCTTGGACACCATGCTGTCGGTAATCTTCAAACACCCCACGCTGGAAAGTTGGTTCTTGGCCTTGGAAAGTCAGTCTCTCCCTCCACACAACTTAAAACCCGTCTCAGTTAAACTTCTGTCTTCTCACCTGAACCACGGGTTATTACAATTGCTAAAATCCAGCGCTCCTCTGCTACAGCAAACCAGCAATCTCCATCTGGCAGACAAATATTTCGATGCCATATCGGTGAGTGTTCTGCAAGAGCTGGAGTCTCCTAAAAAGTCTGTGAAGAAGATATCCCATCCGCTGGAAGCTTTGGATGGCTTACATCCGTACATGGACACCGCCAAGTTGAATGAAATTACTCTGAAGCTCTTGAAGCTTCCCGAAAAGTTTCTCTTGGAGGATAAAGATCAGCAGCTGAGTGGTTATGGTGAAGTGTTGGTCCATCTGCTCAATGATCGCCACCGGCGGAAGCAGTGCCAGGAGGACTTGTCTTTCTCAGTGGAGCACGTGAGAGGCGTGGGACATCTCTTGCCCACATCGGCAGGTCCCAAGCTTGAACCCATCCTCTGCAGCGCTCTCCAGCGACAACCTGCGTTTTCCCATGTGGTGGGAGTCGATGTTCTCACTCACTGCCTCCGTAAGATGACCCACACCTCTCTGGCTATCGTTGCTCTGTTGGTTCGGCAGAGTCGGGCTCACAGGATGCAGTTCGAGCTCTGGTGCTTACATCCTGGAACCCAGAAGCTTCTGAGAAACAACATGGAGACCTGTTTGCCCGTTATCAATGGCTACATGCAAACCTGCAAACATTTCCCATGTACACAGCTGTCTAAAGGTAAAGTGTTCTCAGTCAGGCCTATTCAATCTGCAACTCTCCAGCGCAAGTCTATTAAACTGTGCAATTGGGGATGTTGCCCAGGTGTGAAAAGATGAGACCCATCAAAAGTGGCCACTTCCAGCCATTGCTATGATTATGCAGAATGCTAGTTGTTGGGTTTCTTTAGTTAAAAAAATTGGGTATAATTACGTATAGAAACCACATAGGAAAAGGAGAACTATTTTCGAATGGAGCACTAAGGTGCCGATTCAATCCCCTGCGAAGAGGAGAAAATGCTGGACGTGTGCTTTATCCCGGTAGGGAGAATTTGTGTCTCTTTATACGCGACGAAGTAGATTGAATCTGGCCCCAAGTCAGTATTTTTATAGTATATACCAGTGGCTCCCAAACTGTGCACCTAGGCTCCCCGGGGGGCCACAATGCTCTCATTGGGGTGCCATGAAATGTCTTTTCCGACACGGTACCACGTTGCTAGTGTTTCTTAGAAGCGCAATTTTACTTCTTGTATAGGAGCAACACAAGATTTAATGTCAATCTGAAGTATTTCTGTCTTTACCTAAATAGTCATTACACTATTTTACTCATAATCTTAAAAAATGGGAAATTATTTTGTGTTCCTTGAAAGATTATGGAGACTCTAAGGGTGCCTCCAACTCGAAAGTTTGGGAACCACTGGTATATACCCTCAAATGCCTATAACCATATATAACATACAAAGGTTATAATATATAGATAATATTCTTTAAGGAAAAATTGTTGCTATAAATATATAAAACTTTGCAATGTCTATGTAATTGATGTGCATTAGCATTATTGATTACCCTCCTTGATAATTAGGGTTGTCTGTTGTAATTGTTGAGTTCTGTGCTGCCAATCCCTTCCTGAGGTCTGAGACATAAGATTCTGTCACTGTTGATAGGAAAGCAGAGACTTTAGTGTTGCAGCAGACCCGCAATCTCCGTCTCCCTTATATCCTGTGTTACTGATCGCTGCGGTCACGTTAGTTTCCAGATGACTGAGTGTATACATGGCGTGTCACTACTCTTCTAGTGTCCTCTGGGGTTCTCCACATTCTGAGGGAAACTTTCCTGAACAAGGTAATGAAGGATGTCCTGAGCGCGGGGGCTGGTGACCAGACTTCGGAACACGTGGAGCTGCTTTCCAGACTGATCGAGAAGTCAGAAACAAGTGAATTACAGAAGCTGATGGATGAGCTCCCAGAGATACTGGTACAGTCTTCATCTCCGCAAATGTGAGTACTGCACATGCCTCAGCCTCTGAACGTTACTGTCTGACTGGTCAAAGTCAACTAAAGAGCCAATTATTCCAATGATCTAAAAAGAAAAAAGGTTTGACCCATAGGAACTAATCACAGCCCACCACTTATAGGTAAAGTGATGAACGTTGATTATCTTGTTCAATGGCACCTTCCAAAAGATGGGGATATATTAGGCTGCTAGGTAACGGTTGGTTTTTGAGACTTTGACAAGAGTAAAAAAAAAAGCCAGGTCTTACTGGGTGATTGTCAGTGGTCAGCAATGGTCCATTCCGGACACTTTCAGGGGTCTTGTGGAGTTCATTTCGCAGGGAGAGCTGTTGTGGCACAGTGGACCTATACGGCATTGGGCAGTCGGTTCTGGTGACTGGTGTTGATCCATCGTAATTAAAATCTTGTTGCTAAAGACAAAATCTCCTCCACTTTTCCTTTTTTTTAATCTTTAGTACATAGGTCACTTACTTTGCACCATTCATTTTCAGTTGGCAAGTGCAAAGGACGGGATCCAGGTCTGTAATGACGCTGACCTCGGTATCCCCCATTGTATGCAGATTTGACCTTTTGTCTATATTAAGATATCTTATCTGTCTTACAATGAGGGCGACTCAAGTGTTCGTGCGACAGACACGTCTAAGCAGCAAAATGACCGTCCCCATACTAGCTTTATCACTTGCTCTACCGTGGGCAATATGTAAATCAGTACAGAAGTCTGGATTTTGAGGTCCATATCGGAATTGATTTCCTGTCTTAGAGATCGTTCTCCTGAACGTCCAGATCCGGACCAAACGTTTAATAGAAAAGCAGCATTTTCCCGGGATGAGTCACTGTATCATCCGTTCAGTCTCTAAGTGACAGCTTTAAGTAACGTCTGTCGCTGGCTGCTGCTCGTTGTGGAACTTGCTGATAACTGTTTGTGAGTTTGCATGAAAATACATTCTATTTGTGTTAAATAGATATTAATGAGCCTGATAGCGACGGTTCTTCACCTAGTTACAGTGAGTTGCTTTCTTATTTTTGAGGGGCATTTATCCTGGTGACAGTGGTCTTATAAAGTGGACCTGTGATGGAAGCATGTGTCTTACAAGGCAATGTTGGAGAGATTGTTAATATGAATCAGGGATGTCATTAGGGTACATAGGATGGTTAAATATGGAGACATATAGTTACCTGTTCATAACATCGAAGAGGATCCTTATCCCAATGCCTGATGGTGCATGGAGCACAGCATAGGCCAACAAGGCTGCTGGCAATATGCAGGGGGTGGGCATGGATCGGAAAAGGAAATGTTGGAGTAATGGGCTGCATGCAGGACATGGATCAAAGAAGGGTAAGATTAGGGTTAGGCTGCGGGACAGGAGGATTAGGTCAGTAGAGCACAGGGTTATTATCTGTCTTGGGATTTGATACTTCATTTGGCGCAGCTCCATCTCAGTCGTGGAAACGTCCTCCTTGATGCCCATTTAGACCAGAAAAACTGCACCAGCAATATTCTTCTGTTATCCCCTTATCTACATACAGAAAACCAGTGTAGTAATTTGCAGTTCTCTTAAATAATTCCACAAGTCACTTACCTTCTCTTATTTATCATGTATCGAACTGTTTATGTGCACACAGGTACATATCCTGTAGCAATCTTCAATATGAACAATCATTATAACACAAGACAGGCTGGTGGGTAAGAGGGCTCTGCTCACAGGCTTACAATGATTAGGACATTGGGCCAGATTCAGACCTTTAGGCACTCATGATTAGTCAAGAGTGGGTAAAACCATGATGAATTGCAGGGGGGGGTAGAATGAATGTCAGTGTGTGCATGCAGGGAGAATACTTTATTGTTGCATGTTGCACACAGATACTGACCAGCGTTACTGTTACACTGTTATTACACTTGTGCTGGAAACATCATCTCTCAACTCTAATACTGTTTACAGCTAATGACATTTAACTCCCCTGTAATTCAACATGGTTTTGCCTATACTTGAGTAGATCATTAGTGCCTAAGGATTGAATCTGGCCCATTGGGTTTGATACATAATGAGATGAGATGCCAGATATCATACAATCGAGCTGCCAAATACTAAGAACTTGCCAGAACTGTAGAGAGTGACAGTGGAAAGTCACTGTACCTACCGTGTTTCCCCAGAAAATAAGCCCTAGTGAATTCCCCAGGACTGGTGGCCATGATGGGGATAAAATCAGGACTGTTTATATAAATATCTGTCAATGTTAATTAAAATAAGACCTACCCCGAAAATAAGCCCTATGGTGTTTTTTTGACCAAAAAAAAAAAGAAAGTGTCTTATACCCCATTCAGATTGCCTAAAAACGCAGTTGTTTTCACTGAAGTGGAAAAGGCACCGTTTGAAGGCAATCTGAACGATGCCCTTTGAAAACGACGCCTGAGGATCGGCGGCTTCCAGAACCACCGGAAAAGAAGGCTTTTCGACGGCTATCTTAAAGCAAAGTGAACGCATGCCGGCTCCAGCGCGTATGAGGGGAGGCGATTGGCATAAAAAGACATGTGATCTTTTTAGGTTCCCTCCTCTACACACAGGACGCCGGCTTTACAGTGACCTAGAAGAGTTTTTGCGACGGCAGGCAATCTGAACACGGCATTATTATCGGGGAAACACGGTACTGCTTACTATATAGACTGTAAGGGAGTCCATTTATATTGTTTGAGGCCAATGAGCAGAACATTGAGATAATAAGTCAGGCGATTAGTGCATAAATTGGATTTTGCGCTATATGTGCCTGGAAATATCATAACTATGAGCCACATATGAAGAATTTATATAAAATGTACCTGGCAATCATTGCAAAATGTTACGAATCTCTACTGTAGAGACGATGGCTTCTGTGGTCATTTGAAAGGTAAATTGTGAATATTGAATCGCTCCCAGTTTAAAGCTTCTGAGGAATTCTTGTATTCAATGAACTTCTTCCAGATGGGGCCTGACTGACTGTGTATCACAAGCTGCAGACTGGGCCGGGGTGAATGCCGCCTCTTGGCAGAGGGCGCTTTTGGCGGCATGTATGAAATGTCTGACTACCACATATGGCACCAAGAAAGAACCAGAAGAACCGGCCCAGGAAACGGAGATTATCATCCTGTCATCTCTTAAGACGCTCATGGTAATAGAAAATACTTGTTCAAATACTTGTTCAAATACTTATTAACCTCACTGTGTATGTGTGTGTGTGTGTGTGTGTATATATATATATTTATATATATATATATATATATATATATATATATATATATATATAAAGAAATAATTATGGATTGCAAGGTGAGCACACAGCCTGAGACCTCTGCCTTTTAAATGCTGAATGCAGAGCTGATTATTGGGTACAGTGTGTCAGAGAGGCCGCGCAGCATTTACTTACCTTGAGTAAGAATAGCATTCTGGAAACACTTAACGTGACGCGGTTGCTGACCTTCTATTTTAGTTGCAGTAACTTAGCCTGTAATACAGCGTGACGATTACTCGATCACTGTGCTAAGTGGTTGCTCATTCTGTGAGATGACAAATACATTCTGCGGCTGATGCAAAGGATTACGCTGCTGTGTGATTCATCATTCAGGGGTCATAAACTTGCACATCGCCATCCTAATGGATTAGACGTAGCCCTGACTGCCCAGCGCTTCATATTTGTGTTAGATAGCTCAGAATAAATCTGAGACTCTCTTGGTCAATAAGATGTACCTATTTGGAATTTTGCTTGATAAAGCATGTATTTATTATAATTCCTTTAATCCGGGTACACATCATCTGTGCAATTATCGTAGGGTTGCCGACTCTCCTGGAATGTGGGGAGACTCACGAATTTCGGGCAGGTACCCCGGGAGAGTCGTCAAATCTCCTGGCACTTGGACCGAGGAAGTGATTTCCTGTTATACAATGTCCCTACCCCGAGTGTTACTACGATTGGGTGGGGCTTGATGGCGGCCCATCCTAAGTTTTGCCATCCAGGGGGCGGGGCTTCTGGCATGATTTACATAAATCGCGCCCACTGCCTAACCCCCATGATGCTGGCATTTGGTCTACGATGGTTTCGTTATGAACACCCTAAAAATCATGATCACTCATTCATAGGATGTTGGACAAATGTGGATAGTGTGTGTGCAAAGCATCTATTGGTGTAGACTGATATGTATACATGTCATGTCATTTTTGTGTCTCCACCAAAGAAAAGTCGTTCTTAGTGTGTCCCTCCTTTATTTGTAGCTTGTCGTCAAGGAAGATGTCCCTATGGAGTGGAACAGCCTAGTAAAAGCCGGACTTAAGTAAGTTTTGAATTGTCTTGATAGGCCTAGCCTACATGTAATATGTTCCTTTGCAATATTTATGGTTTTGGCTAAAGGCAGTTTGCATGATTGATAAAAGTATTTACCTATCTTGGAGATTTTTAAACTGTGGATCATGACCACAAGGGGAACACACCCTGGTAATGACTTCTGGTAATGCACAGGCGGAAAGGATGATAAGAATCGAGCAGTCTGGCTAATTACAAATCTGGGTTGTGGATGGTCTCATCACACTTGTGTAGCAGTCACTTGTGTGCTCTCTTTATTGTGAGTTTTATAGCTGTTACCTGTTTGCTCTCTGTAATGCGTGTGTAAATAAGTAACTATTTTCTTTCTGTATTGTGTTTAGTATAGCAGGCACCTCTGTGCTCTCTGTATTGTGTTGTGTAACAACCACCTGTGTGTTGTGTTGTGCAGCAGCCANCTTTGTGCTCTCTGTATTGTGTTGTGTAACAACCACCTGTGTGTTCTATGTATTGTGTTGTGTAACAACCACNTGTGTNTTCTCTGTGTTGTGTTCTGTAGCAGCCACCTGTGTGCTCTCTGTATTGTGTTGTGTAACAACCACCTGTGTGTTGTGTTGTGCAGCAGCCAACTTTGTGCTCTCTGTATTGTGTTGTGTAACAACCACCTGTGTGTTCTATGTATTGTGTTGTGTAACAACCACNTGTGTNTTCTCTGTGTTGTGTTCTGTAGCAGCCACCTGTGTGCTCTCTGTATTGTGTTGTGTAACAACCACCTGTGTGTTGTGTTGTGCAGCAGCCANCTTTGTGCTCTCTGTATTGTGTTGTGTAACAACCACCTGTGTGTTCTATGTATTGTGTTGTGTAACAACCACNTGTGTNTTCTCTGTGTTGTGTTCTGTAGCAGCCACCTGTGTGCTCTCTGTATTGAGTTGTGTAGCAGCCACCTGTGTGCTCTCTGTATTGGGAGCTCTTCATTTTTGGCATTGTTATGGGTACAGAGAAAGTAGTCTGAAACCTCTGCCTTAACTAATGGTTTTAGTAAATATATAAAGGTTGGGGGGGGGGTTATATTATTCATCGTCCTTCAGAGCATTAATGGTTGACATACAATAATTTCAGTTAGCATTCATTTAGTACAGTCTTGCTGTACTAGGAAAGGTTGTGTTGACTTGGCTGTGTAAGTTGTAATAAGACAACACCGCATATTGTTAAGGTAGAACTTTAAAACTGTTTACAACTCATTATTTTACTTGTCCAAAGGTATCGCTTTAAGGATTGTGCCTTTTTGGATGCTCTGCGTACAGGAATCGAACAGTGGTACGAAACGGATGGTCCCTGTACCAAGGGTCTGCTGCCGCTGCCTGTTGTCCACATGATGGTCACCCAGCATTCCCTGTTTCTGCCGCAGTTCCTGAGATCCAGAGAGGAGGACGGTGACTCCCCAAGTGACATTCGAGGTGCAGCTTCTTCTTTGTGTGTCACGTCCATGTCAGAACGGAACGATGATGTGTGTGAAGTATGAGGGGTGATATATAGAAAAGCCGTTCCATTATCACCCTGCAGGCCGGTGTTATTTCATTTTCACTGTCCGTCCTGACATCACGTCTGCCCTAGTTCACACCTATGTTCCTGTGAGTTTAAATTTAGAACCGCTCCCTTTTCTGTGTTGAATGGGGATGAAAATAAACCCCTTGGAATAAATTCGCTTAGTTTCAAAAGAGGCAAGTTTATCTTCTGCAAAGAGAATTAGAGTTGAGGTGATGGGGCCGAAAGGTTAGGGTTAGGCTGCAGGAGATGGAGGTTAGGCTTTAAGAAGGGGAATGTTAGGGATAGCATGCACAGGATGGTTAGGGGAAATCCTTACCTTATGGTGCAGGTTGTTTCCGCTCCACGTTTGTTGTGCATTTTCCATTGGTCCTCTACCATGTTAGAATATGAAATGTCGAAATCGTGCACTTTGCACCTGAAAAGCTCATGCATATCCTTCATGGAGGAGTGTCTAAATCAGCTGTGCACATGGTCTCTGCAGGACTGGATATTGCAGATTTCATTGACATTTATAGCCAGAACATCATTGTTTAACTGTGTATGTTAATATGAGGCACACATTAGCAGATACATCGCATGACGCAAAGATTTGAGCAGTGTTTTCTCTTTTAGAAAAGCTGGTGGATCTCTTGAGAAGTATAGTCTGCAAATGTCCCAAGGTTTGTGATGCCAACCATTTTGCTGCCTTGCTGGGGGCTTACGGCGGCAGTCTCAGCGTAACAGGTAATGTCATAGCGGATGTGCAGTAGCCTGGGATTCACATTATATGCTGCTAATGTCTTTTATCCATGAGTCACTCTTAATAGGTCATGCTGTAGAAAGGAAGCAGTGTCCTCATCCAGAGGTGGTAGCAAGGTCATGATCCGTCACTTTCTGGATACGGGGCACTGATGGGTAGTTCAAAAAGGATATAGTTCAGTCAGCGGATCCTCCTGCACCATCTGACACTGACACTTGCATTAATCATAAGTCTATACCTCTAAATCACCAGAGGTGGCGCTGCTGAGCTCAGTTTCCAGAGCAATCCACTGAACTAGAGGAAATAAATGAACTAATCTTTTGAATTCATATTTTAATGAACTAGATCTGAATGAATTAATCACTTACATGAACTACATTTCCCATCACTAATACAGGGACATTTATCAGAAGTTACGGCGGGTGTTGTGTTGCTAGATGTTAGTCCTTTCCATTGTATTGGAAAGCCCTGTTTTCCAACCACACAATAACTACACAATTATATGTCAATTAATATTTCCATGTAATCAGATAACATATTGTGTTGTAGATATAAGTGATGTTCCCAAGTAAAGTAAATCCAATGTATTTGCCTTCTGTTGGATATTGCAAATGTTCCCACATATCCTGAGTGTACATACAGCAATGGTTAGATCTGGATCGGAGGTAGGCCCAGGCAGATCATTGACTATGTGACACCGGATGATGCAGTGATTGTGTTATGTTATAATGTCTGATTCATCTCTCACCATGTACATTTTCTTCAGACCAAAAACTCCTCTTCTTGTTGCAAGCCTATGAGCTGAATAATCTGAGCCTCACTGACTTCAGGTAATTGCGGAGAATAATAATATAATAATAATACTACTCTGGTCTTGTACGTATTGTAGGGACACTGTTTATCATCTCTATAGATCCCAGTGACGTTAGGCTTGTGCTGCTTAGCAGGTCAGATAGAGTGGCATTATTCACAAGAATACACTGGACCAGTGGTTCCCAAACCTTCTCAGTCGAGGCACCCTTCAGGTCTCCATAGTTTTTCAAGACGCCCCTAAGACAAAATTATCTCCCATTTTTTACGTTTTTGAGTCAAAATAGTTTAATATTTATTTAGCTAAAGACAAATCCTGTGTTGTTCCTATACAAGACGTAACATAGCCCTAATGAGAGCGTAGTGGCACCCCAGGGAGCCTAGGCACAATTTTGGGAACCACTGGACGGTGCTGATACTGGAGGGCAGTAGACATGGAAGAAATGTGAGAAAACACTAAATGAGTAGTTGATTCGTGGAATAACCTCCCACTGAGATGGTAGAGGCTAATACAATAGAACAATTTGAAATAGACTCTGTGGCCGTTAATGTAACATGAAAACATTGAACAGACTAGATGTTTAATGTAATGATTTCTGTCATTGACTGCTCATGTGTGACATTGGCAACAGAAGGTCAATCAATGGTCCACAACAAGTGTCGCCCCCTAGGTGTGTGCCTCATACACGAACTTCCACACCATATTATGCACAGACACTCTACAATGGATTATTGTCCATATCCTTTATACGATTGATGGGTAACATGCTATACCCCCTCTCACCTCCAGATTACTGCTGTGGGGACCAGCAGCCGTGGAACACCACAAGACCCGCAAGAGTTTGGGGAAGTCCCTGTGGCAGCAGCCAAGCATGGAGGAGATCCTCAGCTTGCTGGATAGAGAAAAGATGATGGAGACCATACTGCATTTCCCACTGCACCGCAAGCTCACTGCCGAGGTATCAGTATATACTTTATCAGACCCTCCAACACGGGTTCAGACGTTTACGCCACCCATGAAAATGACTTGTCCCTCTCTCAACGGCTTAATTGTAATTCTTATTTTACTATTGTTTTGGAAGGTGGAAAAGAACATTATTTATCATGACACGTCCATACAGGATTTGCACAGTGTTTATGACCCTTGCTTCTTGTTACCTCTCTTCAGTGAGCTGCTCAGACCAGGTAATGTATAGGTCCGATCCAGTGATGGGAGAATCATGTTATACTGCGGGGGGAAGGGAAGACACAGTACATATTTGTGACTTGTTTTCCCAACTCTAAATTGCAGTTTAAAGTTAAACCTTTTCTGTATTTGTCTGCAATTATCCAGTTATTTCCCTGAGTGCAAGTGAGATTGAAATGATCCTGCGGGCTCTGACGTCCTAACCTGTGATATGGGACTAGTAAAGTGCAGGAAAAGTGAATAATGTTGCCCTTAGCAACCATTTTCTTGCATGTAATAGGAAAGTGAGAGCTAGAAAATTAGAATGGTTGCTATAGGCAACATCTTAACTTTTCCTCCTTAACCCACAGTGTTAGACACTGGCTCATTTATTTTATATTGGACTGAGGACCATTGATTTTTGTGTTTTGGAAATGACCCTGTACAGCAGAATGCATTGACTGACTTCTGTATATTATATTAGCAAGGCAATACCCTAACCGCACACAAAACATTTCCTAATGGAATGAACACATGGGTACATTGAACCATGATTAAGTGCTAGATTTACTAAAGTTCCGGAATGGAAAAGTGGGGATGTTGCCCATAGCAACCAATCAGATTCTAGCTGACATTCTCCAGTATGTAATAGGAATCGGAAAGCTATAATCTGATTGGTTGCTGTTGGATATCTTAAGTTTTATGCTGCAGCCGTCTTTGCTGTGACGCAGAATCTCCTTGTCCTGATTGTGTAGTTTATACGCTGACAATAACATTTTATAGTGTTTTTATGTATGTACTATTTGTGCTGTGAAAATTATATTTAATTGGTGGCTCTTCCTGGGCAAAATGGATTTGAAAAACAAATAGCAAGCCACATGTAGTCTATTCTGCATTAAACACATCGGCACTAAAGCAACAAATAAGACAAGTAAAGTAAAGTAAAAGTAAAAAAGAATCCCATTTGTTATGGAAATATCATGTCCTTGTGCTTTTTTTCCTATAATGTCTTAAAAACCTTGCACCAGCCCTTGGCACGCCGCTGTGTAAATACCCAGCTGATCAATGTGTGATCTTTATCTGATTAATATCTTAGTGCTATAAAAAGCAAAGATAGACATTGAGAGTAGTAAGAAGGCATGGTCACAATACTCTCCAGCGAGCCACCACATTATACAGCTACATAATACACTACATAATAGTTCCAGGTGTAGAGCTATGGTCCTTACCTGTAGTATTGTAGAGAGATGACCACTAATGGGGGTGGGGGGCCTTTCTAAGTTACCCATTATCCATGAGCAGCATCTATTATAGTCATAGAAACATTAAAGGTGACGGCAGAGCCTCATGGCCCATCTAGTAGGCCCATTTGTTTAATTAAAACTGTACTGACCCTCAGCTTAGTTTAAGATGTGCTGTAGGTTATCCTTATGTTTATCCCCAGTGTGTTTAAGCTTCCTCCATCTCAGATAGAAGACTGTTCCACTTATCCACTACCCTTTCAATGGATTTATTCTATGCACGCTTCAGCAGAATCGATGTCCCTGAAGTTGCCGGTATTTTCCAATATAGCTTTTGTTTTCTTTCCTGAATAATGCCCCGGCCTGTACTTGGTTATACCCCTTGATATATGTGGAAGCTGCCATCATATCCCCTCTATCTCTTCACTGCTCCAAGTTGTACATGCTTACATAGAAAAAAGTTTTATATGCTCTTATCTAGTAGCGGGCACCTTGTAATATCTGCTTTCTTTGCTAAACTATCCTATATGATGCTGATTGATATCTGTTTCTTTCCCCCTCTGCAGAGTTGCTTGTGGACTGTATGAAGTTTGTAGAGGTGAATGCGTTGGGACTAGCAATGGCCGCTCTCAGTAGTTATGATTACAGCATGCGAGCGGCAGCCAATCACGTCCTCGGATCCTTTCTCTCTCATTTGGAAGGGGCGCGTTTCAGTCACAAGGAACAGGTATGGTCGCAAGCATTAGCAATAAGCTTCATACCTTTAAATGTTCTCTGTACTGACTTTTATATTGTACATTTCTGTGTTTGATATGTCCGGTGACTGGTCCAGACTATCACCTTTCACCAGACCATCACCTTTTCATATGACTTAGTCCATGGGTAGGCAACCTGCGGCTCTCCAGATGTTCTCAAACTACAAATCCCAGCATGCTTTAACTGCTTTGACAGTTGGTTTGACAGTTGATACCACAAAGCATGCTGGGATGTGTAGTTTGACAACATCTGGACAGCCGCAGGTTGCCTACCCCTGGGCTAGGTGCTTAGTGGCGTATTGGGGGGAGGGCACTGGCACCACTACTACAGACTCCTAAGCCAATGGATGCAGCAGG